>JABXWE010024752.1:0-24794 GCA_014611495.1 Limonius californicus | reverse complement strand
ATATATATATATATATATATATATATATATATATATATATATATGTCCTCAAACTCCCACATTGAAGCATAGATCCTGCACATATGATTGCCATTTTATTCAGTTTAAGGCGATACGTTATACTTTTAGCCACTTCATTCCGGACCGTTTTTCTCCAGCTTGTTTTGGGTCTTTCCCTTCTCCTGCTACCTTGTACATTCCAATCCAATGTGGCTACCGGTTACATACCTAATGGGGTACTAATACTATTTTCACATAGGTACTCAGAACTCCTGAAGAACCGTCTCATCCCGCCGCCATTTTTGAGTTCTGGCATTCTTTTGCAGCGCCACCACGCGCGGCCACGTACTGCACGTTCAACGGTGGTAACATCCAAAATTTGAAGTTTGAGTGTCTACCACAATCTCCTTATTCCCTTGACCTTGGCTTAAACGATTGCCATGTTTTCGAGCCACTTATAGAGGCATTAGGTGGAAAAAAACTACAGGGTAAAGATAAACGGATTCAGGAGACGCATGACTGGCTGTGCACGCAACATACAGAATTTTTTAATTCGAGTATTCAAGGGCTTCCAAAACGGTGGAGGACGTTCATAGAACGTAATGGGGACTATTCGAAAAATAAAGTTTGTTTGTAACACTGTTTAAATATACTTTATTTAACAACGTTTTTAAGGTTTTCGTTTGATTCTGTCTCTATATTATTTATCGCCATAAAATGTATTCAAATTTATAATATTTTAATATTTATTCAGAATTCCACTTCTGAATTGATACTCTTGGAAAATAAAATCATCTATGCAAGCGAGGCATTTTTTGTTTGTGTGTCGCATGCAAAAACACATGTTCAGATAAATAAGTGTAACAGAAAACCAAAACAATACACATATTTCGTGTATCTGCAGATAAAGAACCCCAGTAATTTTGAGTGCCGTTTGCTACTTGTAGTTCGATAATTACAATGACTTGCACAGTTGCTTTTAATTATAAAGGCTGAACGACTTGAAAGTGTTGTCGGCCTTGATATAAGTGGAATGAATTCGCATAAATTACTAAAAACACTATACAAAAAAATTATCTACCCGAAACGAAATAAATGCTTATCTAAAGTTGCATACCTACGATGACTTACACTGTGGGTACGCTATTGACATAGTGTAAGACTTTGATAATTGGGATAAACATCTCTAGACATACTAATATCACAACTGTGATATGTGTATCTAGATTCGAGGTAATTATTGTTCTCAAATAAATACTTATAATTTTCTGCAGATATTAATATATTTTAGGCAATTTTTCTTCAGGTAGAAATCTTCGTTGTACCACATAAAACAAGGAATCAGAAGAACATAGAAACAATAAACAGATAAATATTTTAGTATCTAAACATTTACAGCACATCCTTTGGCGAACATAAACATCAAATTGTGAACAGTAGATTCAAACGTGCATTTAAAAAGTTTTATTGGGTATTACAGAACTCCCAAAACAGATTTAATAGTTTAATGAGATTGAATCAATTGCACCAGAGACTTATAGAATTACTACTTATAAACAAATAGTTTTAGTTTTCTGATGATACCGAAATCCACCATTCACTGTTGTTGCTATTTATTTCTTCTTCTGAACTATAATCCTTATTCCAGTTTCTCATAATTCAAATATGGCGATTTGCATCTGAACTTTATTGTGGGCTCTTTCGAGATCTTTGTAAAAGTGGTTGTTGTCACAGTTTTCTGCTGGGCTATAATTTGTAGCACTTCCACTTCTGAATGTTACCGCGAGTTAACTGTGATTATTCTGCTGCTAATGGCTTCCACTTTCTTTGCCTTCGTTTTTAGTTCATTGCTAAGTATTATATGCACTCCATCGGTGGTTCTTTAAGGTACCCTCTGTATATCCAGTAAATCTAAATATAAATCTACTGACTAACACCTTCAAATCTTCCTTTTAACTTCTTATAAAACTTAAATTTGTAATTTCTATTTGTCTATTTACTTAAATATCTACTTCTGTTTCCGAGAAGAAGGTAATGTGCCACATTCCGAGTCGTATTCCTTTTTCGCACCTATTGTTTTCGTTCTATCGGTCTATATCTGAGACTTTTATTTGTTCTCTAAGTCTTTTACAATGTGCGCATGATTGTACAATCCGTAATCCGTTACCTCCGGGCACCTGCGATTCAGTCATACTTATACCCCCAGACCCGGAGTCACTAGAGCATTATTTGCTATGGCAGGATGCACTACGTGCAGATGGGGTTAGTTTTTAATACAAGAGGCTAAGTTCCGCATCACCACTCCTTACATCCTTCCTCAATCGCCGAAGAAATTACGGATATGTTCTATAACAGATTATGGATCTTCTTCCAGCTCAGTGTTTACGTGTGGATCTGGTTTTAGATAATATTCTTTAACAATGATTATAGTTTACTTTCCAAGGGTTGGGTATTGTGGATCTTTCTTAAGTCTTAAGCCGCGTCTCCATTGAGGGCGCAACATATTATAGATTGTTAGCAAATATTGGTGGATACGCAAATTCTCAATGGGAACGCTTATACGGACAAAAATGTTCCCAGCAAAGTCAATATCTTCAAACATATTCCTCGTTTGACGCAGGTGTTGCTGAATTCGGTGTGGCGTCCATGTACGCTGCTTATGTTTTCTTATGTATCTTAGGATATGAATGCGGGTAGATTAAAAACGCACACAAACATACAACCCTTAGCAAATGTCCCTCCGTATAGATGTACTCCGAGCATCAGCAAATATTCAAAAGCAAACAGTCGCAAATATTTGTGAAGAAATGTTTGCTTTTTAAACCGCGTTTCCATTGAGTAAAATTTTAGAGAATGTTAGCGAACATTGGTGAATATGAAAACTCTGAATGAGGACACTTAAACGCAAACTAACTCTATGCGATACGAATGAACAAATATGTCCCGAGCAAAATCGGTAACTTCAAACAGATTCCTCGTTCAGAGTAGGTGTTCCTGAATTCAGTATGGACGTAGTTGTACACTGCTCATGTTCACCATATGTTGCCATCCATCCTTAGCAAATGTCCCTCCGTATAGACGTACTCCGAGTATCAGCAAATATTGAGCGCGCGAAATGTTAGAGAATGTTAGCAAACATTGCTGAAGCTGAAAATTTTCAATAGGGACGCTTAAACTCAAACGAATGCTATACGGTGCTCATGAACACATATGTTCCGGGCAAAGTTGGTAACTTCAAACAGATTCCTCGTTTGGTGTAAATGTTCCTGAATTCAGTCTGGACGACCTTGTACACTGCGCATGTTTGGCATATGTTGGGTTATGAATGCGGGTAGATGACAAACACACACGAACAAACAATCCTTAGCAAATGTCCCTCAGTATAGACGTACTTCGAGCATCAGCAAATATTCATCGGCAAACAGTCGCAAATGTTTGTGAAGAAATGTTTGTTGCTTTTTAAGCTGCGTCTCTGGTAAGCGCGCAAAATGTTAGTCAATGTTAGCAAACATTGGTAGATCCGAAAATTCTCGATTCTTCGTTTGGCGAAGATGTTGCTGAATTCAGTGTGGACGACCTTGCACACTGCTCAAGGTCACCATACGTTGAGATATGAATGCAGGTAGATGACAAACTCACACAAACATACAATCATTAGCAAAAGTTTCTCAAAAGTGTCCTCTCGAGGACTAATTGTGATATTGTTAACAATTCAATCACTATGATCAGATTGACTATCAACCAAGCCCATCGTAAAGTTTGCCTGACTAAAACGTTTAATTCAGGAAGAATGTGGGATCCAGCCTGGGAACGTATTCTTAGACTTGGTAACAATGAATTTGTTCAATTATAAGTGACAGGATTTTTTTCTGTTAAGAAATATAAACAGCAAAAAATATAAATTCGTTGTGAAGTTCATTGCTTGATTTAGCATTTCAGCACCTCGTTCTTCCGCGAGTTTTCCCCAGAGATTATATTTAATGCGGTTTCATGTACTAGAAAAAATCTTATAAATCTTGTCAAGTAATGGCATAAACTTGATCTCAGAAGCTGTGATGAATGTGTATGCGGGTTAAGAGATGTCGCAGGGTAATTCATACTCCGATTAAGCTGTCGATATCAGGCACGAGTGACACGACCTTTCGACGCTTTCGGAACTTTACAAAAGACCTCCATATAGACTCGCTTACTGGCACTTTAAACTCTGATTTTCGTATTTTTCTACTAAACGAACCCCACAACACACCCCGACTTCGTTAACTTGATCAAAGTTTTATTTATGGTGTTTGTTTCGTATTACGTCAGCAGATCGTTCCAATTGCGCTTAACGCTCGAAGAACTCATAAATATAAATGTCTAGATATTGCAAAAGTATTAAACTCAATTGTTTCAGAGTTTCTGAAAATAAATCGTCCATAACAACAAGTACGCTTTCATGTAACGATGATATTTTAAAATTTGTTGCTTACTACACCGAAGTGATATTATTATTGAGTTTTTTATCAGGAGATTGAGAAACACTCTAATTTAATTAAAATTAGGCGATATTTCTATAAGACTACTGCGTAGTCATTTTGTCAGTGTGATATTCTCTATCACATACGCAACAAGAGATCAAAGGTGCATGTTTAATCTTATTAACCTGCTTTTCTGTTTTTTAACATAACTTATTTAATCAATTTATATAACTCCACAGTAATTAATTGATAATATTAGCCAATTAAAACAACCGTATATGCATATATTTGTGAGCGAAATGTATACTATGAAGGGCTGATATAAATAGCCTTTAGAGTTTTTATACACCCTGAATATTTACACTTCCTTCATTATATAGGGTGTTTAACGATTACATCAACAAACGACATGGGACACATAAAAATAAAGTACTGTTATTTGCAGCTTCTTTAAACATTACTGATTATAAAAATTGACCTTGCAAATTATTTTTATTAAATAATACTCCAATAATAGCGATTTTATCTTATCTGCATGTTTTCTTTGATTGGATATTCTTCGTAACAACATTTTTCTTAACAGAATAAGTGAAGTGCAAGTGTGTAGTTTTTACCCTGTCGGAACAACAGCTCAACATTTAGACAATTATTGCCTTCAAAGATTAAGTTAGGTAAAAAATGTTGTCCATTTTATCATTTTGTGGACTTGCGTTTTCATACGAATGGAAGACTTTAGCCGCTGTCATAATATTCGGAATTTTTCTGTACAAATACTCTATCAGAAACTTTGATTATTGGAAAAAAAGAAATGTACCCTACGCGAAACCCTTACCATTCCTTGGGAATTTCTTGGAAGTGTTTACCTTGCGGACTACCATAGCTGAAGTTTTAGCCCAACTGTACAGAGAGATCAAAGAACCATATTTTGGAATATTTGCGTTAAATACACCTCTTTTGGTCTTAAAGGATCGTGAGCTAGTTAAACTAGTTTTAGTGAAAGATGCTAATAATTTTCCCGACCGCAGTGTGGTTGCTGAAGAAAGTTGCGATTCGGTGGCATCCAAGTTCTTGTTTCTTAACAAAAGCCCAGAATGGAAATACACGCGTAACAAAATAAGTACAATATTTACAACTGGGAGACTAAAGAACATGCTGCTATTAATTAACGATGTCGCTGACAATATGAAAATTTATCTTGACAAAAACAGAGACAAGGGCTTTATCGAAGCGAAGGAAGTGTGTTCTAAGTTTTCAACGGATATCATAGCAACCTGCGCTTTTGGCATTAACGCTAACTGTTTTGAATATGAAGACGCCAAGTTTAGAATTATTGGAAGACAAATGTTTGAGGTCAATTGGCAAACCGCAATGCGTCAAACTTCTTATTTTTTGGCTCCCAGTTTGGTAAAACTATTCAAAATACGATTTCTGCATCGTAGTGTTACTGATTTCATGAGGGACACGTTTTGGGCAACACTTGAAGATAGGCGGAAGACTCAGAACAGGAGGAACGATTTAATTGATATCATCAACCAAATTATGGACAAAAATTCACCTCAAGATGATTTCAAATTTGGTAAGCATCTCCTACGTAAATATACTTTCCAGGCTTTTATGATTTTTTTAATGATAAATCGTGAATAGTCTAAACTATCTGTCTGAGATAATTGTGTTCTAGAGGGAGACCGTGTAATAGCAGTAGCCGGTCAATTTTATGCAGCTGGATACGAAACTGTTAGTTCGACGATGGCTTTCGCATTGTATGAACTTAGTATTCACCCCGAGATACAAAATAAGCTGCGAGCAGAAATCAAAGCGGTTGTTTCTGAACAAGAAGGATTTACATACGATGCCATTCAAGGGATGAAATATTTACAAATGGTGGTATCTGGTACGTAGTTGTTTTTGTAACGGTCAACCCAAAAACTAACCTAAAATTATTCAAGAAATTCTTCGTAAATACCCCGTTCTTCCTTTCTTGGACCGAATGTGCGTGAAAGACTACAAACTTCCCAACAGCGACTTGGTGATCGAAAAGGGTACTCCCGTCTACATACCTATGCTTGGATTGCATTACGACCCGGAATACTTTCCCGATCCCGAAAAGTTTGATCCAGAAAGATTCTCTGAGGAAAATAAACCGAATCTCGCTAGCTTTTCCTATTTGCCTTTCGGAGCAGGTCCTCGCATTTGTCTTGGTAAGTTTAGGACATCTAAGGCTAACATTCATTGCTAAAAAATTTCTTTTTAGGTGAAAGGTTTGGGCTAATGGGAACCAAATTAGGTCTTGCTCATATTCTGTCAGAATACGAAGTGGTCAGGTGCAAAGAAACACCGGTGCCTCTAAAATTTGAACCTAAAAGCTTTTTGCTGACTGCTAATGTTGGTTTACGCATAGTGTTTCGAAAACTAGGGATATAAATTAAAATAAAATTTTTAATTGCACGAAAATTATTTTCGTCTTAGGTAGCAATAATGTTGATATTACTCATTATATATACTTAGCTTTTTTATATGATCTAATATAATTTCAAGTTGTTCAACGTTTAAGACTTCTTTTGTAAAGGTAGTCCAGGAGAAGCGGTAACCATTGCGATGAACCATTTTGCTTCGGCGAAGCATGAGTATCATTTAATTTATATGGCAGAGAATATGATCAAAGTAATTTTTTTAATTAGTACAAGTTTACTTATTTTTCTATAATTTTGGCATAGTTTTGAATATCTACTGTATACCACGCTGAAGATGGTTTAGATAGATTAGTATTTAGTTTTGAAAATCAGAATGCCATTATATGGTAACATATACCATTACATAATAAATTAAACACATGTTGCATGAAGAATTGAACAATAATAAAATTCAAATTGGGTATTGTTCTTTTTAAATATTTTCACACCACATATAATTGCAAAAATATTTTCATTTTTATGTGAGGTGTTGCCAACCTCTGGCTTTTATAACAGTACAGCCACTTCGTTGCATGCTAACAATAAGTCTTTGTATAGCTTTCTGAGGAATACGTTGCCACCCTGTTAAAATGGCAATTTCCAGTCTTTGCATTGTCATTGGTGAGTTTAGACGGGTTTTGATAGCTCTTCCTAAACATGCAATTTCATAAATTGAAAGTAAATCGAACGCATACAGAATGTGTAAACCAATTTTCGACTCGGTAGTTAGACAAAATCATTCAATGCAATTCGATTCAATCAAAGTAGAGACTACTTTTTCTGTACGATTAATGGGGAATGTATGTCTAACGACCATACTCGAACGTGCAAACAACTTTCTCTTTTTTTTGTTTAAACCAGTTCAGCAAATACAATTTCACATTCATGGCGGGATTACAAGGTACATGAATATCGGAGTATCGTGGAGGGTACATCGTCACCTCTTAGAATTTTGCTGGGTTGAGGAAGAATTGCTTGGTTTTAACAAATACTATTAGTACGTTTTAATCATTTTCACTGTCACTGCTTGTTAAATATATATCCTGCGGTAGTTGTCTTTTTAGCCTCGTATAATATGTTTACGTCCTAGCTGATATAGATCGGCGCTTTCGCAGCTTTGTATATTGGCATGGAAGTTGATGGTTACTTTTTTTATGTATTCTTCAGTTGTGTCCATTTTCAACTTTCGGTGAAGTTGGTTGTTTGAAATAAACCAGGGTGCATCAAGCGCTATCCTAAGCACTTTATTCTGGAGTACTTGGATTTTATGAAGGTTTGACTTGGACGAGTTCCCCCATGCCATGCTTGCATACATCACCAAGAGTCGAATTAAGGATTTGTAAAGAATTAGGGTACAGTCCGTTTTGAGGTATGATTTTCTATTGATGATGGGATACAGCTGCTTTAGCCGTGCATATCCTATGTATAATTTCTGGAGAATATGGTAATTCCAGGATACTCGGGTGTCAAGGTGAACTCCGAGATATTTTGCAGCTTCTTCTTTTAATTTCCATTGTATAGGAGTTCCATTTGCCATCATCAAAGGAGGGTTGTTAATTTTTCTTAGCGTGAAGATTTTCGGTACACATTTACTGTTATTCATTTTGAGATTCCATAAACAGCTTTCTAAGAGACAATAACCAAGTAGATACCACGTGGTACTTTGTGATGAAAGAACATGTATTAATTTGTTTTTTGGGATCAAAGGTGAAATATTATTGCAAAGGTTCTTCAAAGTCCTTCTAGAACTAATTCTTTCAGAAGTATATTTGATACACCAAAGGCATTTGTTCTTAAAATTTTCTTTTTTAATTTTATTCATATATCCTCTCTGATTACACAACAAATTATTTGCCTTTCCACATTTATTATTTCACTTGAAGCCCCTTTAAATTGTAACTATTGCTTCAATACGCCTCACGATAATCTTTTCCACTTTCAACCTAGTTGAAAGACCCAAGCCGTTCGACTCAAACCGACCCCTAACAACACGCCTTAAGCAATCTCACAGATGCTCAATGTAATTTACATCCAGGCTACATGCCAGCCCAACGTTCAAATTCCTTGATCACGCAGATAATCGTTGACTACATTGGCAACAAGGAGCGGGCGTTGGGATAAATGAGCTAAAATTCTGGATTTGAATTTGTATGTGCAAAAGGACGTACATGTATATTTTATATTTCAGGTATGCATCGCCGTGTCGGCAGTGTACCGTTTCGAACAATAATGAAACCGGTTTTATTATCCATTGTAATGCCACCCAATGCCATTACGGAACCATTGCCAAAATATTTAGATCTTTATACGTTATACATATTTATACATCCATTTCCTAAAAATCACCTACAAGATCACCGCCCCAAGATTATCGGTGTAATTCTTAAACACCCTGTATAGGCAGGTTACAAAATTAATATGGACATGGGGCACTTTTAAAAATTAAGTAATGTTATTTGCAGCTTCTGGTATCAATATTATAATAGGACTAAAAACTGCGTTTCACAAAAAAGAAGATGCACAATCTAAATATTACTGATTATAAAAAATGACCTTGCAAATTATTTTTATTAAATAATACTCCAATAATACCGTTTTCGTCTTATCTGCATGTTTACTTTGATTAGAGATACTTGGTAACAACATTTTTGTTAATAAATACATATAATGTGTAAGTGTGCAGTTTTATCAAATTAAACTATTTTAAAAAATTCAGCGTCATTGTGATTAGATAAAAATTTTCCCCCAATATTACTTGGGTATTAAATATTGAACAACTATAAATATATGTTAGTTAACTTACGCTGTTGTCAACAACAGCTCAATATTTAGACACTTATTGGTTTCAAAGTTTCAGTTAGGTAAGAAATGTTTTCCATTTTAGCAATTTTAGGACTTGCGTTTTCATTCGAATGGAAGACTTTAGCCGCTCTCATAATATTCGGAATTCTTCTATACAAATACTCTATCCGGAACTTCGATTACTGGAAAAAAAGAAATGTACCCTTCGCGAAACCCTTACCATTCGTTGGAAATTTCTTAGAAGTGTTTACGTTGCGGACTACAATAGCCGATCTTTTAGCCAAACTGTACACAGAGTTCAAAGAACCATATTTTGGAATATTTTCGTTAAATACCCCTCTTTTGGTCTTAAAGGATCGTGAGCTAGTCAAACTAGTTTTAGTGAAAGATGCTAATACTTTTCCCGACCACAGTGTGGTTGCTGAAGAAAGTTGCGATTCGGTGGCATCGAAGTTCTTGTTTCTCAACAAAAGCCCAGAATGGAAATCCACGCGTACCAAAGTAAGTGCAATATTCACAACCGGGAGACTGAAGAACATGCTGCTATTAATTAACGAAGTCGCTGACAATATGAAAATTTATCTTGATAAAAACAAAGACAAGGGCTTTATCGAAGCGAAGGAAGTGTGTTCTAAGTATTCAACGGATGTCATAGCAACCTGCGCTTTTGGCATTAACGCTAACTGTTTTGAATATGAAGACGCTGAGTTTAGAATTATTGGAAGAAAAATCTTTGAGGTTGGTTGGCAAACCGCAATGCGTCAAACTTCTTATTTTTTGACCCCTGGTTTGGTAAAACTATTCAAAATACGATTTCTGCATCGTAGTGTTACTGATTTCATGAGGAACACGTTTTGGGCAACACTTGAAGATAGACGGAAGACCCAGAATAAGAGAAACGATTTAATTGATATCATCAACCAAATTATGGACAAAAATTCATCTCAAGATGATTTCAAATTCGGTAAGAATCTCCTACGTAAATATATTTTCCAGGTTTTTTCTGATTTTTTTATGATATATTATTAATAGTCTAAATTATTTATTCAAGACAATTGTATTCTAGAGGGAGACCGTGTAATAGCAGTAGCCGGTCAATTTTATGCAGCTGGATTCGAAACTGTAAGTTCGACGATGGCTTTCGCGTTGTATGAACTTTGTATTCACCCCGAGATACAAAATAAGCTGCGAGCAGAAATCAAAGCGGTTGTTTCTGAACACGAAGGGTTTACATACGATGCCATCCAAGAAATGAAATATTTACAAATGGTGGTATCTGGTACGTAGTTGTGTTTGTAACGTTCAAGCCAAACACTAACTTAAAATTATTCAAGAAATTCTTCGTAAATACCCCGTTCTTCCTTTCCTGGACCGAATGTGCGCGAAAGACTACAAACTTCCCAACAGCGACTTGGTAATCGAAAAGGGTACTCCCGTCTACATACCTATGTTTGGATTGCATTACGACCCGGAATACTTTCCCGATCCCGAAAAGTTTGATCCAGAAAGATTCTCTGAGGAAAATAAACCGAATCTCGCTAGCTTTTCCTATTTGCCTTTCGGAGAAGGTCCTCGCGTTTGTCTTGGTAAGTTTTCGACATGTAAGTCTAACATTCATTGCTAAAAAATGTCTTTTCAGGTGAACGGTTTGGGCTGATGGGAACCAAATTAGGCCTCGCTCATATTCTGTCAGAATACGAAGTGGCCAGGTGCAAAGAAACACCGGTACCTCTAAAATTTGAGACTAAAAGCTTTTTGCTGTCTTCTAATGTTGGTTTACCAATGGTTTTTAGAAAATCAGTGATATAAATATAGATAAAATCCATAATTCCACGGAAAATTATTTTCTTTTTAGGTAGCAGTAATGTTGAAAGTATTAATTGTATATACGTATTTAGTTTTTTTTAAGATTTATTTTATAAAGGTAGTCCATGAGAAACGGTACCCATTTGGATAAACTATTTTGCTTCGGCAAAACATGAGTATCATTTAATTTATATGGCAGAGAATATGTACAAAGAAAATGATTTAATTAGTACACGTTTACTTATTTTACTATAATTTTAGCATAATTTTGAATATTTACTACTGTATACTACGCTGAAGATGGTTTAGATATTAATATGATTCTATATTCAAAAATATTTGAATACATGTAAAAACACTGCACAAAATAAAGTATGTATCATTTCTTACAATTGCTGCAGTTTTGTTTTGGATTAGTATTTAGTTTTGAAAATTAGAATGCCATTATATGGTAACATATACAATTACATAAAAAATTAAATACATGCATGAAGAATTGAACAATAATAAAATTCAAACTGGGTATAGTTCTTTTAAATATTTTCACACCACATGTAATTGCAAAAATATTTTACATTTTGGTGTGAGGTATTGCGAACCTCTGGCTTTTATAACAGCACAGCAACTTCGTTGCATGCTAACAATAAGTCTTTGTATAGCTTCTAGAATGGCAAATTCCTGTCTTTGCATTGTCATTGGTGGGTTTAGACGGGTTTTGATAGCTCTCCCTAAAGGTGCAATTTCACGGATCGAAAGTAAATCGAACGCATATGGAATGTGTAAATCAATTTTCGACTAGGCAGTTAGACGAAATCATTCGATTCAATCAAAGTAGAGACTACTTTTCCCATACTAATGCTGAATGTATGTCTAACGACCATACTCGAACGTGTAAACAACTTTCTAAGAGACAATAACCAAGTAGTCTGTATAGATACCACGTAGTACTGTGTGCTGAAACGACATGTATTAATTTGTTGTTTTGGATCGAAGATGAAACTTATTGCAAAAATTCTTCAAAGTGCGCATCATCCCTTTTCCAGATGACTTTGATAGTTCTCTGGATCTTTTAGAACTAACTTTTTAGGAACAGATTTGATACACCAAGGGCATTTGTTCTCAAAATGTTGTTTTTTAACTTTTTTAATATGTCCTCTCTGATTACACAACAAACTATTTGCACTTCAACATTTATTATTTCACTTGCAGCCCCTTTAAATTTTAACTGTCGTTTCAATACGATTGCCTGATGAGAACCTTTTCCACTTTGAATCTAGTTGAACGACCCAAGCCGTTCGATTCAAACCGACCCCTAACAACACGCCTTAAGCAATCTCACAGATGCTCAATGGAATTTACATCCAGGCTAGATGCCAGTCGAACGTTCAAATTCCTTGATCACACAGATAATCGTTGACTGCATTGGCAACAAGGGGCGGGTGCTGGGATGTTTCGTCCCATCTCATTAACCATTTTCGGTCCATTTCTGAAAATAGGCCTCCCTCATTCTATGCCATCTTTCTCTATTTTGTGCGTCTCTAATCCAGGTAAATCCAGCCGATCTCTTTAAATCGTCTGTCCACCGCATGAGAGGGCGTCCTCTAGCTCCTCTTCCCATGTATGGCCGCCATTTTAAAATCATGTTGGTCCATCTTTCATCCTTGTATCTTGCCACATCATCCGCGTAGTTCCATTTCAGTTCCGCTACTGCTTCGGCAACGTCCTTTGTTTTCTTCCGGGTCCAGGATCCTTTAACGATATACCCAACAATTGGCGTTCCATGGCCCTTTGTGTCACTATCAATTTATTCATTGACTGTTTTGTAAGAGTCCACGTCTGTGCCCCATATATTAGAACGGGCAAGACACAGTGATCGAATACACGAGATCCGAGAGACATAGGTATCTTCTTGTTTTTTAACGTCTTACTCAACTTTTCGAAAGCAGCCCATGCCAACCTTCTTCTCCTGTAGACTTCTTTAGTTTAGTTTTCTTTGCCTAGGGTTATCGTATGTCCCAAATAAACATACCTGTGACCAGGAATTGGAAGAAGTGAGCTTCTTCCAATTCTTGTTCTCATACTTTTATTTTTTGTTCTAAAATTCTACTACACAATACTTTTGTCTTTGTTAAATTCATGTTCAATCCGATTTCAGAGGAAGCTTTGTCCAATTCCGTTACCATAGTCTGAAGTTGTTCAGGGGTTTCTGCTATAATGGCTATGTTGTCTGCATACCTGAGATTATTTAATCTTTTACCATTTATTAAGATCCCCTTATCGTCTTGCCACTGTAGTTGCTTGAAAACATCCTCTAGACAAGCTGTAAATAATTTCAGTGATAGGGTATCACCCTGCCTTATACCACGTTTAATTGTAATCGGTTTCGTGTTTTTATAAAGTTGTATAGTGGATGTAGCGTTCTTATAAATGTTTTCAATAAATACTGCGTATTGATGATCTATTCTGGCATTTCTTAATGAGTTCATGATTGTCCAGTGTTTCACTGTGTCGAACGCTGTTTGATAGTCTACAAAAGCTAAATTTATTTCAAAGTTATACTCAACAGATTTTTCGATTAGTATTTTCATAGATAATAGGTGTTCGCTAGTGCTATAATCTTTTTAAAGCCGGCTTGTTCGGTTGGTTGATAGTCATCTAACTTCTTTGTCAACCGATTTGTGATGATTCCTGTGAACAACTTGTATATTTGGGATAGCAGGCTTATCGGTCTATAATTTTCTTGGTCACCCTTCTTATATAATAATATCACTACTGCATTATTCCAGTTCACCGGGATTTCTCCCGTTTCCAAGCATTTATTGAAAAGGTCGCCCAGTTTTGTTAGTATTCCTTCTCCTCCTTCTTTTGCCATTTCGATGAGTATTGTATCCTCTCCCGGTACTTTATTATTCAACATATATTTTAAGGCATGGCTTATTTCTTCAAGTGTGATATCTGGCATTTCTTCAGAACTAACGTTGAGTACTATATTACTATTGATTGAATTAGTATTTGGTTGTTGTATTTTGTTCTCATATAGATTAGTACAGAATATTTTAGTTTCTTCTATCATTTTATCAAAATTTCTTATCTCTCTACCATTTGTATCTTTTAGTATTGCAATATGCCGTTTTCCACTTCGTTGGAGAAATTTTTATCCTTTGTTATTTTCTATTAGTTTTTCTACTTCGGCTTCGTAATACGTTTGCAGGTCTTTTCTTATCATTGTTCTGGTTTCCTTTGCCATTTGTCTAAATTCTTCATACTGCCTTCCTTAAATAATTGTCTTTTTTCTTTTATCTTCCGTTTAGTGTTATGGCTTAAATTTTCTATGTTAGTTTTCCCCATTTTGGCAATTTTTTCTCCTGTTTTTCTCAATGCAGTTGTAATTATGTCGTTCATTTCATTTATGTCTTTTAAATAACGACGAAGAAATTGATGTTGTAAGTTTAGATTCCAGTCATTGCAGTAATGATACTGAACAGATAGAAGAAAATGAAGAAAAAATGCGTCGTCACCTTCCCGTTGAAGCGCAACAAATTATTTACAAGTCTACAAATATTTAAAATACCAGAAATCAGTAAAGTGTTTTTAGATCGTAATAATTACGGTGTTATTATACGTGTTTCGGAATTGACAGAAGTTCCCTATAGAACAGTGCGTCGCATAATAAGAAGAGGATGTATACGAAAGTATACGAGATGTTATTCATGATTTTTATAAGAACAATTCCGTTCCATATTTAGAAAATGTGCTCGCTGTCATTCAATAGGTACGCTCCAAATAAACAAGTCACCACTTACTTTTAATTCCAATCTTTTAATAGGTTTATAAGTTACGGACAACTAAAACATGTTCTGTTCCAAATAAATACAATTAATGGCTAATTTGAGATTTTTTTAAGCCGTCCGGATTATTGTGATCATTTTTCCTAACTTTTTTTTCAAAAACTATTTACCCATCACCCCGACAACCCTAATGTTTGGCCCAATCGAATATATTCAACGATCTCATTTGATCAACGCCAACGTTTATTAAATGGATAAATCAATGTCCCTTATTCACATCCTCCGATGTGCCAAACATTGTACAACAGGTCAACTAAAATTTACAAAGGTAATGAGGGGACAGAAAATACATTGTTAACTAAAATATCACGACATATTTTCCCTCTCAAATAAGTCTTCCGAATGGTACACCGCAGGTACACCACTTCGGATTACTTTTTTCTTCTATTTAACTCAAACAAATGTACACAAACATGACGCTATAAACGTTTACCTACCGATGTCACCATCACCCAGAATACAAAACAAACCGCCCCATTGTCTTTCTATTCATTGCCAACGTATTTATACATCTCACAATCAATTATGTTTTTCAATTTATAATTTATTTTTTAACGATTTTAAACATTAATTAAACTAAATACTATTCCTAACCTATATCTCCGTCTCCCTCTCTATACTGTATTGCATAAACAAGGATAAACAATCCAATTCCCCTTTTAGTATGTAATAAATTTATTTTAGTTACATTCTTAATTATTTTAGGATAATAAACTTTTATGTAGATTAATTCTTGTTTAGTAGTTAATTCTTGTATAATAACATTTTTATTTTCCTCTAATACCTCACCATCTTTCTGCTGTAATATTTCAACGCCATTCTCTTGTGAGCCATTTAACTATTTTCGTCAAATTCTTTACCCATTTTCATCTCATTTACATCAAATTTCCGTAGCATATTCCTATCATATTTACCAACCTTTTCCTCCTTATTTCCATCATATCTATAAATCTTTCCTATCATATTATTATCATCTTTACCTATCATATTACCATTATTCTTATATAACTTTTCCATCATATTTCCTTCATATTCATAAACCTTTCCTATCCTATCCCTATCATATTTATCAATCCTTTCCTTACTAATTTCATCAAATCTTTCTATCATATTCCCTCCATATTCATTAACCTTTCCTAACATATTCCCTTCATCTTTACCTAACATTTCTATCGTATTCCCATCATCTTTATCAAACTTCTCAACTAATTCCTGTTCCATTTCCTTCTTCTGTCTGACTTCTAACAGTTTGGTATTTAATTCAATTCTATTTATGTTTTCCCTCGTTGGCTCGACTGTCACCGTGTTTATATAAACCCTACTGCCGGGTCCCCCATACCGTTCCCCATGGTCCTCTTCGCGGCGGTGGTTCCTCTGAGCTCTTTCAGGACCCCTATCGCTCCTCGATTGGTCACGATACGGTCGTACACACCCACCGCCGTTTCCGTAGTTTAATCTTTGGTCACTTCTATTATTTACATTATACCTTCCTTCCTTGCCCCACATACGTTCATAATTTCTATTACGCATTCGATACCTATCTGGGTATGTACACAAACCCCGATTATACTGGTTTTCATTTTATTTGTTCCCACTAAAACCGCCATAATTCCTACCGTACCTGTCACTGTTGTCAAATTGACAGAATTTCGCCCTACCGTTGCGTCCGTGACGTTCTATGTGGTCACAAGCCCGTAACACATTCAGAAATTGTTCCGACTCTGTCACGTTATTACGAGTCACATCCCCGGACACCGTCATATCAAATTGCGCAGCGAGTATCGGTATAACCACCCTTGCGTCTTAGTACTCGTCAAATTGATGAAAAGTAAACAATTTTTGGGTCGCATATTCAACCCTAGTCAAACCCCTACTGCCATTATACCTGTCCCCCATTAAGTCCTGCTTTATTAACGACTGCACACTGTTACCCCAATAATGTGTTAAGAAAAATTCTTCAAACTTATCCAAGTTGTCCCATTCATTGCAAATAGTGTGAAACCGAACCACAGCCTTATTTCGCATCGCACTTCTTATGATACTCTGCTCCAGGTATGCGTCGTAATTGTACCCTACCTGTACCTGAAGATTCTCCAAATACCTTCCCAGATTAAGCATAAATGTTCTGGGATGCTTCTGTAGCTCTGGATCAAATTTTGGGACTCCTTGACTGTAATTATTTCCCAACAGAAAACTTCCTATTCCACCGCCGCTCCTACACACCTTTTTCTCAACCAACTCGAGTTTTTCATTAATCGCCAACTTGTCTCGTTCCCACTCATCTTTCAGATTATCTACTCTTTCATCCATTCTACTTTTCAACGCAAACATGTCTTTTTCCACACACTTGCTACTAATCTTTCCAAATCTCCTGCCTACATCTTCAATTTTTAGTTCCATCTCGTTTCTGATTTTTTTGCTTGTATCTTCTAATCTATTAAAGCAACTTCTGGCCTTCTATTTTAACTCTTCACTTTTCTCCTCCATTTCACCCTTCAGTCTGGCTTCTAATAGTTTGGTATCTAATTCAATTCTACTTATGTTTTCCCTAATCTCCTTGTTGTTATAGTCCAATTCTTGTTCAAACCTAGCACTCGTCGCATTGATCGCACCCATTTCTTCCTTCATTTCATCTCTCATTGTTTTCATCTCTTCCTTCAAATTTTATACACATCTTGTTGTTATACGCACTGATTTCTTCCATCCTTTTACTGTTATTGTCAAACTTCGCATTCATTTCTTTACTTTTATTCTCAAGCCGCATCATCATCATATCCAAGGAAATGTCCATTTTCTCAGCAACTTCCTTACTGGTAACTTCTTTTTCTTCCCTTTCAAGCTCCTCTCTTCCCCTCATATCTGGCTCATCCCTCTCTTTCGGCTCTGTCTCTAGCATTCTCTTCTCTTTCTCCATTTTCCTTCTACCTTCCCTAGTCTTAACAACATCCTTCAACGTTTCCATACCACTCCAGCCCCAACGGTGTATTATGACTTCGTCCCAAGTTGATGACAACAAAAATGTCCTATGTTTTATCCCTTCAGAATAATAACAACCTTCGCCCCACGTTGGCGGCGCCAGAAATGTTGTGTACGGGCTGCAGCGAACTTTTCCAGCTCTACGTTGACTACTGTTTCACGTATCCACCCATTTCTGCATCCGACTAGCTCAATAACAATTTATCTCCGTTTCTGAGTCGCTCGTAGATTTCAGTACATATCGAAGCTCGCTATCATTCAATAGGTACGCTCCAAATAAACAAGTCACCACTTACTTTTAATTCCAATCTTTTAATAGGTTTATAAGTTACGGACAACTAAAACATGTTCTGTTCCAAATAAATACAATTAATGGCTAATTTGAAATTTATTTAAGCCGTCCGCATTATTGTGATCATTTTTCCTAACTTTTTTACAAAAACTATTTACCCATCACCCCGACAACCCTCATGTTTGGCCCAATCGAATATATTCAACGATCTCAATTGATCTACGCCAACGTTTATTAAATGGATAAATCAATATCCCCTATTCACAGCCTTCGAAGTGCCAAACATTGTACAACAGGTCAACTAAAGTTTACAAAGGTAATGAGGGGAAAGGAAATATATTGTTAACAAAAATATCACGACAATATATATATATTATATATGGATTAAGAAGCAATAGTAGTAGATTTTAATTATTTATTTTATAAGCTGTTTCGGAATAATCCGTTCTTCCGATGTTTTTAACATTTTCATTGATATACGCATTAATTAATTAATTACTTTAACACGTAATATAAAACGTTAAAATCTGTTTTCAGCCTTAAAATAATGGTTGTACTATACATATATATTTTATATTACAGCTATACAGCGCCGTGTCGTAGTCACTCTACCGTTTCGAACAATAATGAAACCGGTTTTACTGTCCATTATAATGCCAACCAATGCCATTACGAAACCACCGCCAAAAGATTTAGATCTGTATACATTTCACATATTTATACATCCGTTTCCCAAAAATCACCTACAAAATCACCACCCGAAGATTATCGGCGTAATTCTTAAACACCCTGTATAGGCAGGTTACAAAATTGATATGGACATGGGGCACTTATAAAAATAAAGTACTGTTTTTTGCAGCTTCTGATATCAATATTACAATAGTACTTAAAACTGCGTGTCAAAAAAAAGAAGCACAATCTAAATATTACCGGTTATAAAACATGACCTTGCAAATTATTTTTATTAAATAATACCCCAATAATACCGTTTTCGTCTTATCTGCATGTTTTCTTTGATTAGAGATCCTTGGTAAAGACATTTTTGCTAACAAAAACACATAAAGTGTAAGCGTGTAGTTTTATCAAATTAAACAATTTTAAAAAATTCAGCGTCATTGTGATTAGATAAAATATTTCCCTCAATATTACTTGCGTATAAATATTGAACAACTAGAAATATATTTTAGTTAATTAATTATACTGTCGTCAACAACAGCTCAACATTTAAACAATTATTGGTTTCAAAGTTACAGTTAGGTAAGAAATGTTTTCCATTTTACCAATTTTTGGGCTTGCATTTTCATACGAATGGAAGACTTTAGCCGCTCTCATAATATTCGGAATTCTTCTATACAAATACTCTATCCGGAACTTCGATTACTGGAAAAAAAGAAATGTACCCTACGCGAAACCCTTACCATTCGTTGGGAATTTCTTGGAAGTGTTTACGATGCGGACTACAATGGCCGAGGCTTTAGCCAAATTGTACAGAGAATTCAAAGAACCCTATTTTGGAATGTTTTCTTTAAATTCACCTCTTTTGGTACTAAAGGATCGTGAGCTAGTCAAACTAATTTTAGTGAAAGATGCTAACTATTTTCCTGACCACAGTTTGGTTGCTGATGAAAGTTGCGATTCCTTAGCATCCAAGTTCTTGTTTCTCAACAAAAGCCCAGAATGGAAATCTACGCGTACCAAAATAAGTGGAATATTCACAACCGGAAGACTGAAGAACATGCTGCTATTAATTAACGAAGTCGCTGACAATATGAAAATTTATCTTGACAAAAACAGAGACAAGGATTTTATCGAAGCGAAGGAAGTGTGTGCTAAGTATTCAACGGATGTCATAGCAACCTGCGCTTTTGGTATTAACGCCAACTGTTTTGAATATGAAGACGCTGAGTTTAGAATAATTGGAAGAAAAATGTTTGAGGTTACTTGGCAAACCGCAATGCGTCAAACTGCTTATTTTTTAACTCCTAGTTTGGTAAAGCTTTTCAAAATACCATTTCTGCATCGTAGTGTTACTGATTTTATGAGGGACACGTTTTGGGCAACACTTGAAGATAGACGAAAGACCCAGAATAAGAGAAATGATTTAATTGATATCATCAACCAACTTATGGACAAAAATTCAGCTCAAGAAGATTTCAAATTCGGTAAGCATTCCCTACGTAAATATATTTTCCAGGTTTTTTTTGATATTTCTCGTGATATATCATGAATAGTCTAAAGTATTTGTCTAAGACAATTGTGTTGTAGAGGGAGACCATGTAATAGCAGTAGCCGGTCAATTTTATTCAGCTGGATTTGAAACTGTTAGTTCGACGATGGCTTTCGCATTGTATGAACTTTGTATTCACCCAGAGATACAAAATAAGCTGCGAGCAGAAATCAAAGCGGTTGTTGCTGAACACGAAGGATTTACATACGATGCCATTCAAGAGATGAAATATTTACAAATGGTGGTATCTGGTACGCAGTTGGTTATGTAACGTTTAAGCCAAAAACTAACCTATAATTATTCAAGAAACTCTTCGTAAATACCCCGTTCTTCCATTCCTGGACCGAATGTGCATAAAAGACTACAAACTTCCCAACAGCGACTTGGTGATCGAAAAGGGTACTCCCGTCTACATACCTATGTTTGGATTGCATTACGATCCGGAATACTTTCCCGATCCCGAAAAGTTTGATCCAGAAAGATTCTCCGAGGAAAATAAATCTAATCTCGCTAGCTTTTCTTTTTTGCCTTTCGGAGAAGGTCCTCGCGTTTGTCTTGGTAAGTGTAGGAGATCTAAGGCTTACATTCATTGCTAAAATATTTCTTTTCAGGTGAACGATTTGGGCTGATGGGAACCAAATTAGGCCTCGCTCATATTCTGTCAGAATACGAAGTGGTTAGGTGCAGAGAAACACCGGTGCCTATACAATTTGACACGAAAACCTTCTTGCTGTCTTCTGATGTTGGTTTACCAATGGTGTTTAGAAAATCAGTAATATAAGTGAAAATAAAATCTATAATTGCACGGAAAATTACTTTCGTCTTAGGTAGTAATGTAGGTTGTATTAATTATGTATAGTTAGCTTTTTAAATGTTCTAATATAATTTTAAATTGTTCAAATTGTGTATTGTACTTCTTAAATTTTTTCACACCACATGTAATTACAAAAATGTTTTGCATTTTGGTGTGAGGTGTTGCCAACTTCTGGCTTTTATAATAGCACAGAAACGTCGTTGCATACTACCAGTAAGTGTTTGTATAGCTTTCTGAGGAACACGTTGCCACTCTTCTAGAAGGGCAAATTTCCAGTCTTTGTATTGTCGTTGGTGGGTTTGGACGGGTTTTTATAGCACTCCCTAAAGGGGCGATTTTACAGGTCGATTTAGTCGTACGAGCATCGAATCGGAAGTAAATCGAACTCATATGGAACGTGTAAACCAATTTTCGACTCGGTAGTTAGAAGAAGTCATTCGATGCAACAAAGTAGGGACACAGTCTACTTTTGCAGAACGATTAATGCCGAATGTACGTCGAACGACCATAATCGAACGTGTAAACAACTTTCTAAGCAACAATAACAAAGTATTTCTAATGGCAGACATATAATAATTTGTTTTTTGGATCAAAGGTGAGACTTATTGCAAAAATTGTTCAAAGTGCGCATCATACATTCCCAGACGACTTTGACAGTTCTCTGGATCTTCTAGAACTAACTCTTTCAGAAGTTGATTAAATGTATGAAGGTCATTGCTTTTCAAGATCCACGGTCGAATCCACCAACGTCTGTTCTTATTTTTCAACATTTTAATATATCCTCAATTATTGCACAACAACCTATTTGCACTTCCACATTTACTAATTCATTTGAAGTACCTTTAGATTTGTGATTGCCTGGTGTACACCTTTTTCACTTTCAATCTAATTGGACGACCCAAGCCGTTCGACTCAAATCGACCCGTGACAACAAACCTTAAACAATTTCAAAGATGCTCAATGGAATTTACATCCCGACTACATGCCAGTCCAAGGTTCAAATTCCTTGATCATGCAGATAATCGTGACTACATATTGTAACATGGAACGAGCGTTGTGATGGATGACCAAAAACTCTGGACCTGAATTATGTGCAAAAGGAGGTATATGAATATTTTATATTTCAGGTATGCATCGCCGCGTCGTCAGTCTACCATTTTAAACAATAATGAAACCGGTTTTACTGTCCATTGTAATGCCACCCAATGCAATTACGAAACCACCCCCAAAAAATTTCATTTTTAGTATTATCGCAGATAAATAGCGTTTCCCAAGCCGTCCCCAAACATGAGTTGAACCATCATAATTGATTGATTACTTTTGACGACTCATCTGAAAACATTACAGGGCGCCAATACCGTAGTTAGCATTTTATGTCCTCTGGCGGACTGCAATCTTCCTTGCCGATGTTTCAATCGAGTTACTTTTGCAGGTTTTCTAGTAGTAATTTGGACATCGTGTAATCTGTTTCATACTGTTTCATCACTAGCTAATCTCCCAGTGGTTCACAGAAGGTTTCTTGGTACATCGCGCAGTTGCATTCGGATGAATCTGTTCTCTGCAACCGTTGCTTTCTTAGAATCCTTGATTCTTGTCTCTTAAAACATTTCCCGTGTCAGTATGTCTCTTCGGCAGTCTAAATACAACAGATTGTGTTGTACTTACTATCAGTGTTGGGTAGTATCTAGATCCAGTGGATCTAGATCCCGGATCTAGATCCTATACGTGGATCTAATATCTGGATCTAGATTCTTTTTACACGAGGATCTTGTATCTGTATCTAGATCATAATTTTCTGGATCTTTCATCGTTAGATCCAAAGATCCGCTACAATTTATTTCGTGATTTTTCTTTTGTGAACTTTAAAATCGCATTGAGTAATGATTCCTATATATTTAAAGTATGTTTATGTATTTTAGGAAATGTCTTCTATTCTTCTTTAGCAAAATAAATTATGTACGTACGTGTTTCCAGGAAGATTGCAGTTGGGTTTTACTGGTTTTACCGACCCATTATGCACTAAGCGTATCTGTATTTGAACAATTGTGCCTGTTGCGAGGTAGCAAAAATACTTTAGTTATTTTATTACTTATTAGGCAGACTAGGTAAAGCAAGAATTTTTCGGTATTCTTTTTTTAAAAGATCACATTTTTTTCTTACAAAACCTATAACAGTTGCAATAGACATTTTACAAAATGAAAAAACCTGTCACTTAGGAACTGTTTTACCAACACTTTTTAAAATTAAAAAATCATTGGAAGCTATGCTGGAATTACAATTCTCTTCAAAATTAAGAGAATGTTTGCTAAATGGATTTCAAAAACGTTTTGCAAATATAATGGATATAGAAAGCTCTGACAGTCGTCCATACTTGTTGGCTACAATTTCCAATCCAAAATTTTTAAACTAAGGTGGTTGGAAAATGCTGCATTTTGCAAAAGTGTATTGAAACGAAAACTAGAAGAGTTACAGTTAGGACTGTTAGGAGGATCTCAAGAAGATTATAATGAAACAACAGAAAGTCACGTAAATTCCGAAAAAGAAAATTCCTATCATGAGGAATTCTTTGATTTTTTAAAATAAATAATACGCAGGTACAAACATCTACATTGCAGTGTACAAACTATTTTGAGGATCCCGATAACAGTTACATTCGATTAAATAAGTATCCGATAATAAAAGAAATTTTCCTTAAATTTAATTGCATACTGCCTTCTTCTGTCCCCGGCGAAAGAATATTTAGTACCTACGGGTGGGCAAATTGTAACCCCTCGTAGAAATAGGTTAAATGACGAAATTTTCGAAACGTTAATTTTACAAGAAAATAAAATAAAATTCGATAATTAGAATTATGTAACTTTATAGTTAATAAAGTAACTTTTAGTGTAATGTAGCGTATTATTATTGTATTGTAACTTGTAAGTAGTGTAAGTTTGTAGTAAAGTTTTTTTCCCGTTAACTATATATTTATTTTCTTATGTTACTGTCCAAGTATCCAGTGGCACTGTCCATATCTCTGGAATCTCTAAAAATTAAAAAAACACCCCTGACACGTTCGAAATGCGAAAGGATCTATAAAGGATCTAGATACTTTGTTAAGGATCTTGGATCTTGATCTAGAT
>JABXWE010024751.1:0-21180 GCA_014611495.1 Limonius californicus | reverse complement strand
TTGTATAGAGTTTTTATAATTTATGTGAAATGCTTACACAATTGTTATTGTTGGGTTATTAAGAAAGCTTACGATTCATTCATTCATTTCAAATCATTAACTACCAAAGGTTTTTATTACACTGGCAATTACTTTATCTTTTAGGTAATCTATCTCTGAGTTGGCTGTAGACTACTTTCTTTGATTATTAGTTTATTAACCTAACATTGTATATTATGAATTAAAACTTTTGATGGCAGGGAACCAACCCGTTATACTGTTTCAACAGTTACTTAAATATCTCAACTACCTAATAATACTAAAACTTGGAGCTATTTGTGTATGAATAAAGAATAAGGAAACAGTTTTTAAAGAATGAAATTGGCAACCGTAGTACCTACAGTTTTAACATTAAAACTTTGACTAAGCCATACCTTACAGTTTGTCCAATATTAGTTGAACCAAACGAAGCACTTAGTCTATTACTTTAACAAAATACCCTTCTATTCACGCAAATAATAGGACAGACATTTCATTTTAGAATGTTATTGAATATTTTCGTAATAGTTTTCCAAAACATGATATCAGCAGGAATCCCATGATGTTTGACACTCCAACCTTACGCAACACATCAAGGTTTACTTTTAAAACTTATCTTGAATTTTGTCATTACTTGACCATCCGTACGATAATTGCGTGATCCCCAAAATAAATTTAACACTATAATATGCGAGTTTCATTAGTTGTAAATAGCATTCTTTGTTTCTATTATTTGAACAGGCGCTATTGCTGTTTCTGCATTTACTAACAATGAGGTATGATATTAGTTGATTTCTCAGTCAATTATTCGTCTACTTTTTAGGGCAGATGGTAAGGTCCATAAGTGTATCACTTCTGCTCCGTCTTTCAGTTTAATTAAAATATGATAGCACTAGGGAAAAATCTATGTACCTATAACAATAATTGCATAGAAATAATTTATTCAAAGCGAGAACAATAAATAAAATTTCTGAAGCAAATTTTTGGCTAGCGCAAAAGCCACACATGAATAACAAAAAAATACGAAAAATTTCAAGGTTTTGGCAAGATGTAGCAAATTTTTAAATAAACTGGCTTAGATCACATATACTGCAATTATTCTGCTACATGTTGTTTTCTAACTAACCTACAGTGACTGGCGCTGTTAAAGAAGTAATAAACATAAAACAACATGTAATTGAAATTTATGCATGCGCATTTCTAGTAAACAGTTTATATTTTTTGAAGTTTTACGTTAATGTTAAGTGTCTTTAGGAGTTATGAGAAATAGTAAATTGATCTCAATAAGAGAAGTACAGTATTTTTGATACTTGTCCAGTGGACCTCACGAAATTTTTGTGAAACAGAAACAGGGCTCATTTTATTTAGTTAAGTATGAAAACTTCTAATTTTAAGGCTTAACATTACAAAAATAAAAATTCTGGATAAACTTGTACATATAATAATCAGCAAATTTGCTTTCCCAAGTCGTCTTTCTAATTTATATTATAACATAATAATAGTCTCAATTTCAACAGGTTTCATTTAGTTTTCGTGTTTTATAGGAATTTCGACATTTTGCATGTCATTTTTAGAAGCATTTAATATTGTAAACATTTGTAGCTAGGGCAACAGCACACTGGATCTTGATTTCGGACTTGGCTCTGGTCTTCTATTCGAAAACTTCCAATAGCGGGGAATGTATGAACTCAATTTGCTCATTCATTAAAGGTGTGTTTGTGACTTTGAAAGGCCTCAAATATATGCAATTTACGTTTATCATCACAGACGTATAAGAATGATATTATATTATTTGACGTCAATGCACGATCGTGTTCTAATAATAAGTGTTTAGCGTAGTTTTTCTGGGTGTTTGTATATTTTGTATGAGCGTATGTGTTTTTATCTGGTATCAAAATTTCTAATTGTTTGACCTATGTATACAGAAGTACACTGTGAACAGTTTAATTTGTAAATACTTGATTCCAAATCGTTAGTTCCATCTTTAGCGTTGAATAAGGTGTTGAAAATGTTTTTTATTGTTTTGTAAATTACTTTAAATGTACTTGTTTTGATTATAATTGTAGCCATTTTCTCCGATATATTTCCGAAATAAGGAATTGAAATATTTACAGGGTGGTCTGTTGAATTTATTTTTTGAATTACTAATTTATAATCTTTCTTTTTGATTAGTGTGTCTATCACTTTTGTGTACCATGTGCAATTTGTTTAATAATCGAAATCTCGTTGGTGTAATCATTGTTGTGTAGAGGAACCGTTAGATATCTGCGTATCGGGGACCTATAGGCTGCTAGTTTATTTGTGTTCTATGGTATTGTGATATCTGTTTGTGTAGATTTTCTATAAATAAAATATTCGAGTTTGTTTTTAGAACTAATTTTGATGTTTAAGTCTAAATAATGAATACATCTGTTTTGTTCCGTTTCTAAGTAACGTTTATGTATCAGGGTGTCCCTAAATTGCCTTAAAAGCTTCAGGTAAACTTATTCTACAACCGATATAGGTCTCAAAATTGCAAACAGGAACTTCCTATCGCGCTTAGTTTCCTCATAAGAGCAAGTTAAAGAATCTGAAATTTGCAACACTGTTGAAGCTACTTGTGATTTGCAGCTCGAATTATTACGTGGCTTGGATGTCTTCTATTAGGAAAACGCTGAGCGTAAACTCTAGCAGCCTCATTGCAGTTTCCTTCACATTCCGCAAGAATCCAAATCATATCCACGTACTCGTTTATAGCATACGCCATAATGATGGTCAAGACACAAGTGAACTCAATAACACGAATTAAAGGCGAATTTAATCCAGAATTCGTAATGTCAATTCAAAATTGATTTATTTGGCACACGTGTCAAAACGCAAACAACAGATTTTCGAAATTTTTTCACAGTACCCATGCGCCTGCTTTGTTGTCAAATTGTACTTTTACCAAAAGTATGATTTTTAACAGTACTTCCAAACGAAGAACTAAATTGCCAATGCAATGTTAATTAACGGTTTTGAATTAATTTAAGTTTTCTCATTAAGCAAATACATGTTTTACTTAATTTCTTATAACCGTTTGGCTAAAATTCTGCACTAAAGGTATGAACACCATTGTACAAGAAAACTAAGCTGCGGAGCAATTTTTGTCTTGCAGTTTTTTCTTAAGAATTCTTAATGGAAAAAGTTTACCTGAAGCGTTTAAGGCAATTTAGGGACACCCTGTATATTGTAATCAGAACAAGTACATTTAAAGTAATTTATAAAACCAAGAAACACTTTTAACACCTTTATCAACGTAAAAGATAGAACTAACGATTTGAAATCAAGCATTTACAAATTAAACTGTTCACAGTGTAATTCTGTATACACAGGTTAGACAATTAGAAATTTTAATACCAGATACAAACAACAAATACAAACACCCAATAAAATCTAACTACGCTAAACACTTATTAGAATAAAATCATGCATTGACATCAAATAATATAATAACATTTTTACATTTTTTTTTATGATAAATGTAAATTGGATAGGTATATCTGAAGCCTTTCAAATTCATAAACACACATTTAATGAATGAGCGAATTGAGCTCATAAATTCCCTGCTATTGAAAGTTTTGGAATAGAAGACGAGAACCAAGTCAGAAATCAAGATCCAGTGTTGTTACCCTAACTACATACACAATACAACTCTACGAGATAGAAAGGACACTGGGATTGGCGCATTAAGACCAAGACCGTTTTTTGAACGCAATCTGACGGTCATACGTGGACCAACTTTAATACTTCCCAGGCGGATAAGGTGGCGCTATTACGGGGTTTTGAACAAAACAGTGAGTCCCTTCTATCTATCTTTACCTATGCCTAGCTACAAATGTTTTATTATTATCATCATTATCATCATGATCCTTGTTTGTACCGCTTGCGCAGCGTCGAGGCGGTGTGAGGCAAAGCTAAGCTAGTTTGTGCTATGCACAACAGGGCCCGACTCTGCGGGTTACCGTATTGGTGCGAAACCGTACTTGACTTACGTGTTGTGTGTGAATGTTTTTGTTTAGGGCCTTGTTACTCCTCTAATGCGACCGTAATACGAGGAGTGCCATTAATTTGATCCCCAATGGCAAATGAAGACCGGGACCCAGTACCGATCACCCAGGGAATTAGAAAAATTTCCGACCCTGGAAAGATTCGAACCGGGAAGCGTTTGGACTATTACATCCAAACCTTGGCTCTCTACCACTGAGCCATCCCCGCCCTTTTTACAAATGTTTACAATATTAATTAAATGACATGTTAAATTGTCGATATACGTATAAAGCACGAAAAGTAAATAAATACCTGTTGAAATTGTCTATTATTATCATTATTCAAATATAATTATGAATTTCAACGGAGTAAGGCAACAATCAATTAACATCTTTCTAATTGTTCTTTAATAAATAGTACATGGCACCAAGCGTACCATGCCGGTACATTAAAGACATAATTAAAAATTTACAGATCATGAAGATCGATATTTGACTGTAAAGTCTAGACTGGAAAGGTTTGTTACTACTTATACAGAGAGCAAGGGCTTCCAACGAACCATGGTATCCCAAATTAGTAAAGATATGGTGTTGAGGAGATTGCATGATGTACGTTTAAATGGAAGACTTGTCTAACATTTGCACGAAGCATATAAATTGGGAAGATGCAGGATTGTAGTATTTTATTCATCGATAAGTCCAGGTTTTACTTCACTTCTTCTTCTACTTTCTTATTTTAGGACTAGATCATGTTATTTTCACGACGTAATTGTCTTTCCATTTTTCAGTGGTCAGTTGGAGTTTAGATTTCTGTACTATGTTTCTTCGCTAACGTTCCGCCATACGTTTTTCCGGTGCCGTGGCTATAGTGTCTGCGTTTCGACTTTGTTCAACTGACTATGTTTTGATCTTTGCGTATATCGCATGTATTTTCTCTGCTTTCTCTATAGCATAGACTAGAGATTTCGTTTCGCTTGTCGCCAGGATCTACCAGGCAAATCAATGGAAAGATAATACGGAGAGGAAATTGAATTCGGTTCTTTCAAATGTGTAACTTGCAGCACTGTGTTGCGCGATTACAATTTTCAAGACATCACATAGATTAGAAAGAGCAACAGATGGGCAAGAAAAGATGCCGGGAAGACCAGAAAAATACTACTTCGAATGTACATTATCCTCGAGAACCCATTTTACAATTATTCAGTAATAGTGTGGGTTTACTTATTAGTCCATATGGGCACAGAGTAAGTTTTCATCGAAAATGGCTCTTAGATCTCATATGGGAACATTTAAGAAATCCTATCGGAACATATTCTACTATACTCTTCCATTTACCGGTAAAATTAAATTAAATTGCATATGGGAAATGATTTGGGGGATATCCGAATACTCGGTTCTGCACCTTGCTGCCACTTTATCCCTGTTTGAGGTAGTTAGTGACGTGGCGCACTAACCCAGGAAGACCGACGGTTTTAGGTACTCTCTCCGAGGCACCGTGCGGGTTGCAGCGTTAGAACGTAGATTTCGATCACCCATCCAAGTGGGCACCGCGTGGATCGTTCCTTAACTTTGAGTATTGTTTTACCAGTACTCGCGCTTGTCCGACACGCTGCTTCCCGTGCTTAACGGTGACTGATTTATATGCGTGGATAATATTCATCCATACGCAGCATGTTTCGTGATAGAGCACTTTGAGAAAATAGAAATCCATTCTATGATATGCCCAGCATGAAGTTCCGTTTTAAATCTTATACAGGGAATTTTTCTTGTTAGTAAACATTGTACGTGTAACTATCTATGTATACTTGTAAAAAGACCGCATCAATTAACGCCTATTATGTATGCTAAAAACCTTCTCTGGAATTTCTGTCGTTCGGAATCGACGTTAAACTGTAGGTCCCCCGTGTTTCTACCTTAGTGCTGAGGAGAAACACGTGGCAGAGAAGAGGCCGATACCCAGCAGTGGGATGGAAAGGCTGTTGATGATGATGATGATGATGTAGGCAAGAGAAAACTAAAAAACAGAATCATACAGATTCGTCACTGTAGTTGTAAATTATTTTAGTATGAAGGTTATGTTCGATGCGGTGTTTATAAATAGGTAAATCAAAATGAATGGAACAACAACGACGATTATTATTGTAAAACGTTAAATATCATTAACGGAAAACGGAAATGAAAATAAAAACAACAGTTACAACAAGTATTCGAAATGGCCACTTTGTACTTCTAAACAATAACCTAAACGGTGTTGAAAAGCACGCACAGCATTCGCAAGAAAGTCAGAATTCAAGCTATTGCATTAGGTACGTATGCGATCTGTGAATTCATCAACACTTTGTATTGGAATATTTGTATAAATTTTCGATTTCAGGTATCCCCAAGCAAAGAAGTCATTGGGCGACAAATCTGCAGAACGCGGGGGCCACGGCATTTTCTAACAATTGTTTGTATGGTTCGAATACAAGGAATAAGTCTTTCTGAATATTTTGCGGAAAATAAGTCTCTGACAGTTCTTAAGCTGTTACCATTCTGATACCACATTAGAATTTACACTTTTTCGTCTTTATTGTACATGGTTGTATAAAAAACGCAATAAGACACTAAATAAAGACTACTTTTATTTTTTACCATTGAATTAATTTGATTGTTTTTCTTACAAAAATTGAAATTCGAAAACTTTAGTTTTCTGTATAGTTGGTTGCCTACAAAATAGGCGTAATTGATGCGTTCTTTTTACAAGTATACATAGACAATTCCATGTACAATGTATACTAAAAAGAATAGTTCCCATTATATGTATTAAATGGGTTTACTAACGTTAAAACACAATCAACACAATTTCATGACGTCATGACTTTGTATGTTTCTATGAAGATTTAAACGATTTAAAAATTTTATATCCCTACTTTTGTAACGTATCAAACGTAAACACGTCTGTCAAAACTGTCCTGAAGTAGAATAAGAACACATCCAAAGTGTTACCAACCATAAAAAAATTATGTTAGGAAATATAACCCGATTTTTCTTTATTATTTATCAGAACCTATAGACTTTATTTGGTTGTCTAATTTTGCAAAAGTAAACGTTATCTTACCTGATCCGTCAAAAGGACTTTATCATGCATCATTAGTTACTTATATAGTGTGCTGATTTTGAATACGCTTCATATGGAAAATAAATATAAATCGAAAAAAAAACTAAACTGGGATAGACCGTGCAATTAAAAACATATGCCATAACCCTATGGTTATGTATTCTTTTGGCTAACTTCCTGCTACTTCGAAACTGTAAATAAGATTAGGTTATGTCTATGCCAGAACATTAAAATTGAAATAATTAAATTTTTGCGACTTTATTTTGTGGCATTGACATTTCATAACCTAATCACAGTATAAACACTAAAGAAATTAGTGCTTATACTGCGACCTAATCATATTTAGTAGCGTGAAGTTAGCCAAACGAATACATAACCATAGAGTTGCAACATATGTTTCTAAATACGCGGCCCTCTAATTTATTTTATTTCGATCGCATTTGTGGAATTAGTCGATTTCTTGCTCTCCCAAATTGAAAAGCCAAATAAGGTGTTCACGCATGGGGCATAAGTTTTACAAAGATTGTGTATATATACCGTGTGCTGACTTTGAATACGCTCCATAGGGAAAATACATGCGTTTGTGGAATTCGTCAATTTCCTGCTCTCCTCGTTGAAAAACGCACCCAAAACAAGGTGTACGCAGAAGGGACGTTAATTTGCCAGAGATTACATCAATTTTTTGTTTTCATAATTCCAAATTAAATGGAGTGTAGTAATATTACCAAATCCAATGCGCTATTGCTGTCAGCTGTCAGTATGGCGTAGTGTAAAGGATTAGCTTTATAATGCGACCTTCGGGAGTTCGAATCCTCCCTTTTACTTCATTTAAAAAAAATTTTTTTTATGAAAAATGTTATTTTGTGTTATTATTCTCTAAATACACAACATGTTGAATATTGTATATAAATTACACCAAGAACACTTGCTCAAGTACAGAAATATTTTATAAACGTTTGGGGTACTCTTTGAATGCGGATGGTAATGCATTAGAACATCTGATCTAATTTAAATTTTTACTTGCGTTAATAATTAGCGTTAAACAATTTAATTGTTATTATTAAATGTGTACCGGTAAATTTAACAATTACATAAAACTTTTATTATTTAGTTTCTTATGAAACCCAAAAATGCATGCATTTATTATGATGTATTTTTAAGGAATATTAACACAGTTGAATTTATACATATGAAACGTTTTTAAAACACAAATAATTTAAAAAAATTAAAGCTGAAGAGAGGATTCGAACTCCCAAAGTTCGCTTTGCGCATCGGATTTAGTAATAGTTTTTCAAATTTATCATTGTTTTTGATATCCCAAAAATAAAAACTACATGTAATATCTGTCAAATTAACGTCCCTTTCGTGTGCGGATATTTTACCTATGGAGCGTATTCAAAGTCAGCACACGGTATATATACAGGGAATTTTTCTTTTTAGTATACATAGCCTATGTATACTTTTAAAAGAAACGCGTCAATTTCGCTTATTGTGTAGGCAACCAACTATACAGACAACTCAAGCATGCTGTGACCACAGCAATCAAATTAATTCAATGCTAAAAAATAAAATTAATCTTTATTTAGTGTCAAACAATTGTTAGAAAATTTAAATCAGAGGGATGCGTAACAAATTCCCATAAAATAAAAACTAAAAGTAATCACGTTTTAACCGAAGAAATGAATTCAAATATTTTATGCTACGTTGAATAATAATAATTAAAAAAAGTTTGCGATCGCCGGGAACTGAACTCGGATCAACTGCTTGGAAGGCAGCCATGCTGACCATTACGCCACTTTGCCTTTGATGTATGTGTTTTGTACAAAAGTATAATGTGCACGACCTTACGGAAACATCATCCTGTGATTTTTATTTAATAAATAAGTCATCATCTGCGTCCTATATACCTACAAGGTGTAATACTTATTTAATATAAACACTGCATCAACATAACCTTCATACTCAAATAATTCACAACTATAGTGATGTTTGTTTCTGATTTTTAGTTGTCGGTATAGTTGGTTGCCTACACAATAGGCGAAATTGACGCGTTTCTTTTAAAAGTATACATAGGCAATGTATACTAAAAAGAAAAATTCCCTGTACATATATATTTTTTTTATTTTGGGAAACAGGAAATTAAACACTCGTGCAAATTCATGTATTTTTCCAACGGACAGTATGCAAAATCTACATCCTGAATATTGAAAGTGTGTAATTCTAAATACACATAGTAGTAATATAAAGATTCTAGACACTAATTTAATAATTCATGTAACAAAAGAAATAGAATTAAAATATATGGTTAATGCCTAGACAGATGGAATTTACAAAACTGCACCCCATAGAACGCTGGAATAACATGAATACAACATATTCCAGCACCAAAACATAAGATATTCCGTTTAGCAACTCTTCTCTAGACCGAAAGATCCTACAGATGTATTTCTATCACAGTTTGTACGCGCAACACAACAAGAAGCTGAAGCTGTATTTTATGGAATGAATTGACCTTATGGCTTGATTCACAAACATTTCTGAAATAAGGTGCGAATATTATACATACAACTTTCCTCTTTTTGAGGGATGAAAATTGCACTTTAAGCAATACATGGCGATGGCGGTGGTTTTAACAGAATTCTAGCCAATAGGATCCGAAAAATGATTACCACAATTTAGCGATTTTTAGTGGAAGTATGTGTTCAAATATTTGCCCGTAAAAGAGGTTTTAATATCCTATGGCTGAATAGGAAGCCATAAATATCATTTGTATAACTCACTCAATAATAGTTTTGCAATGAACGACATCTCCGTTAATTTAATATTTGTTATTATTTAGTATATTATGGGTCGATTGTTCCTCGATAACTTTAATTATGACCCATTTTTTGACAAGTTATTTAAACGGTATGAAATCCAACTATAACATGAGATTGATTCAGCCCATTGTTTCCAATTTAATTCCAAAGTAAGTTTCATAATGCAGTTCTTCTTCTTCTTTTTCTTTTTCTTCACTTCATGAATTAGGTTCCTCGGTGTTTTGGCTGTCCAATATCTTTTCATCCTTTTGATCTGTGTTTCATAGCAGCTTGCGGGATCCTATTTCTTGGGATTCTGTTTACATGATTACTCCAGTTTTCTTTGGGTTTTCAAATTTTTTCCTCTAATTTTATCCAGTTTTGAATACTACTTAAAAATTTCATTTACGCCGATTGTGTTTGTTAGGCCCACATTTAATTCATTGTTATTTATATTACTAACTGCAATAATTTTTGTGAGAACTAAACGTGTTGCGAGGAGATGTAGGTGGTGTACTTCAAACGAGCGTAACTGATAACAGTTATGTAAGTGGTTATTGTTTTCGATTGGGATCTGGTCGATGAGTCTTCTTCCACGAAGATTCGATTGAGATGAACCGTTCTGGCATAACAGTCCAAGAGTAGAAGTTAAAGCGAATTTGCTGAATTGACCTACAGTGTGGTTGATTACACACAATTCTGTAGTGTACTGTCCGAAACGGTTGGTCGCAGATAGGAAGCGGTGGAAACAGACAGTGTTGCAACAAACCAATCCAAAAGATTGAAAAGCAGTAGAGAGATAGTAGTGGCATTGAGGTCTTCCTCTTTTATACGGCAGCCCGTTTTAATTGTTAAATTTAAATGCATCTTCATCACTTAGCAGAAAACATTGGGTAAAGGTTTAATTCTTTTCAATATATGTAAAATATATACGTATTAGTTTAAGAAATATTAAGAATACTTTTTAATTATACACAAAAAGCGGATGATATATTCCCATGCGCATTATTTAGAGTATTCAGCTTAATTTTTATATATCTGCGTAACACTTTAACATCCTTGAATTCTTCTAACTTATATTTTGCAATAAATTAGAATGTTATAAATACATCACATGTAACTTTTGTAGAACATTAACCAACAAGCTTTCCCTGGTTTCGTCGCTCTATGTAATTTGGCAGGCGAATATTCTTGAAATTTTGTGTAGCAGAAACATTTTTCATGAACTTCACCTTTACTTTTGTGCTTCCGGTTTAGAACATGTAAGACCCTTGGCTTTGATAATTAGCAAGGTTAAAGTTAACAGCAAACAATCTTATTATAGATCAAATTTCTGCATAGAATTTTCTAATTGAAGGTTTACTATTGAACATTGTCTATAATATTGAATTTTTTCTGTAGAATATCTACTGTCGTAAAATTTAGATAAGTTTACTTCACGAGGTTAGTATAAATAATACAATCTGAATCTGATTATTTTAGGAAACTCGGATTTTACGTAATCTTTCTGACAGTTTACTCTTATATTTTTAGAAAAGTTTACAACATGATATCATGGACAGAATAAATTCAATGTCTCAGAAATTTACTAAAATATCCTATAAATATGAATTCCAAACTGCATTTCTATCCACATTCGAAGTAACGTGTGCTGTTCTAATTTGATATTCGATATATTTAGTAGCATTAATAAATTGAATTTATTGTATTTAATTGATCCCCCCTTCAAATACTTTTTCGTTGGTTAAAATGTGAAATTCTAGGAAGTGAGTTTTAAATAATTTTGCTCCTTCACGTTATTAGTTTCCTGGTCACCAACGTCAAAAAGCAGTTTTTTTTAATTTTATGAGAGTGATGGTTACTGAAAAATATCCCAAACCTAAATAAATAACAGGAATTATTTCCGCCTAATAAATTTTTCTTCAAAAATAAATAAAATCTGATTCACACGTATGTTTATTAGATCTTTGAACGATCCTTATTCACAGATAACGTCATCTTAAAAATAAAATAAAGTTTTTCAAGGATTTATAAATTGCTATCAAGATACAGCACAACAAACAGTTTTTTAAAAACATATTGTCACAGTTCTTTGCCAAAAAGATAAGTATCAATCTAACATTGAATCCACGTTTCAGTGGTTGTAAATCTTTGGCACCAGCACTACTAGACGCCTCAACCTAAATAAAAGTTATATTTGGCTGCACACTTGCACTTGTACTAGTTTTGATAGGGCTTGTATTTTCTATTTCAATTTGTAATTATCAATTTATGGTACATAAAAGTTTGAATTTCGTAATCCAATTTTCACAGAATTTAAAAATAAACAGAATGGTAATGAGAAGAAAAATAGTAATTATATTACAAATTGATCATACAAAAAAAAATCAATTTATTAAAAAAAATAATTTCTCACTGAAATCAAAAATAGCGTGCACGTGCGAAATGTGGTTTGCTGAAATTAAAATGGTTGGCGGGTATTACGCAAAAATAAGTAAATTGGCAGGAAAATGATTGTAAAATAGGTTAAATAATATTTTATAATTTACTAAACTTGTAGTGCTTTCTTGAATAATAGCCAAAAATTCCTGATAACAGTAAGCAATAGTACGTTGTCATATTGCATCGATAGTATATGCAACCCAAAAAACACCAAGGCGGGTTATTCAAATGGAAAATGTTTAGGTACTCACTTTTTTCTTTGGGGTTGGTTTGTGTTGCCAAAAGGACGGCCTCTGCAGAGAAGAAACAGACATTTTTCTTATTTTCGACAGCACCACCGAAATGAACGCGGAATGCCGCGAGAATTGATAATCTGTTCAAATTTGAAATAATTGCGGATATTTGCTTGGTGGGGGAGTGCTCCAGGGCGCTCGTATTATATTTAGAAGACTTTATTGTAATGTAGTTTTGACGGGAACAGCTGTTTGGCAAGCGTCTGAATCCAGATCTTCTTACACTATTTGTAGGAAATCAGCAGTTCCCAGTTCTACAGGGAATTGCTTTCGCTTAACATTTTTAGATCATTCGGTTTACTGCGTCAGTAAACCTTTAAAAATTAAGTATATTCTCTAGCAATGAAATTTTAAAATATATTCATGGTCTACATTACATACAAATGTCACTTTCTATTATTCGAGTTTCGGAAAAAAATATTTATTTTTAGTATTTTCTGTATGCTATATTTATATAACATTAATACATATATTAATAGTCTATAATGTAATATATTCCAATTTTTAGCTGCCCTTTCGCTGTTGTTAGTTTTAATTATATTTAAATATTTATGTTTATGCCTTGTAAACACGAAAATGATATCAGTAATATTTCAAAATGTTTTTAATGATATAACGCTTGTACAGGGTGCCCCTAAATTGCCTTAAAAGCTTCAGGTAAACTATTTCCTTTAAGAATTCTTAAGACAAAACTCCAAGAAAACATTTGCTCCGCAGCTTAGTTTTCTTGTACCATGGTGTTAAAGTTCATACCTTTAGTGCAGAATTTTAGCCAAATGGTTATAAGAAATTAAGTTAAACATGTATTTGCTTAATGAGGAAACTTAAATTAATTCAAAACCGCTAATTAACATTGAATTAGCAATTTAGTTCTTCGTTTGGAAGTACTGTTAAAAATTATACTTTTGGTAAAAGTACAATTTGACAACAGTGCAGGTGCATGGGTACTGTACAAAACATGGCTGACTACGATTAATAGAACCTTACAGTCCTATATGGCTAGCTCAATCGACCATGGGGGCGCTGCCAAGCGGCAAACCAATTACCACTTGATTTCTTATGAAACATTTTTAATGTTGCTTGTTATGTTACCATTTTTTAGGTTATAATTATGACAAGGCGCTTGACAGCAATCATTAATTATCATCCTCAATTAATGCAATAAAATCGAAGGGCATTTACCAGGAGATTTTAAATTTTACTTGGAATTAAGGAGCATTGTATCACAAACGAAAATACGAGTAAGTAGCACTTGCCTATCCAATTAAATAACGTCGTTCATTAAATAGACAATAATAAATGAGTAAAGAAATTTGACTGTTTTAATTATTTATTTTTAATATTTTTCTACTTAAAGGCTTTTCTTTTAATCTATTGGGCTTCACCTGATCACTTTTTGTATTACAGTAACTTGTCAGTACTGGCTTTATCAAGTGCGGTAAAATGATGTCGCATAGTAAATCTTTGTGACTAGTACAAGTGAAAAAATTGTTACATAGAAGATGAGGTTTTATAAAAGAAGTTAAATTTTGACATATGTTATGTGATGGCATTAGATGTAAAACTGAAATAATTGTGTATGTAATGTGGTGAACTAAAATCGTAAACTTAAAACTAGGAACAGAAAATGAAGTCAATAACCGGAGTTAACTTAATTAAGGTTTAAGCGAAAAATAACAGTAGTAAAAAACACAATTATTTAAACAACAAATACAAGGTATAGCACTTCAAACAAACAAAACTCAACGAATGCAAAACTGGAAGAAAATAACTTCAAATTTTACTAAAACTGCAATAGAATTCAGAATTTGAAAGCTGTCAGTTTAAAAATTGAAGTTGACAAACAGTAATCTCAGCTACTCGACAGCTTGTTATCATAAGTGTTCCGAGATGGCGCTGACAAGCGAAAAACTTTTAGTTCGCGTAAATGCGAATGAGCCAGCCATATAGGACTGTAAGGTTCTATTAATCGTAGTCAGCCATGGTACAAAAATTTCGAAAATCTGGGGTTTGCGTTTTGACACGTGTGTCAAGTGAATCTATTTTGAACTGACATTACGAATTATGTATTAAATTCGCCTTTAATTCGTGTTATTGAGTTCACTTGTGTCTTGACCATCATTAAGCGTATACTATAAACGAGAACGTGGATACGATTTGGATTTTTGCGGAATGTGAGGGAAACTGCAATGAGGCTGCTACGGTTTACGCTCAGCGTTTTCCTAATAGAAGACATCCAAGCCACGTAGTAAATCGTGCTGCAAATCACAGATTTCGAGAAACTGGAAATATCCTTGCTGTTCAAAATTGGGATAGAGGTCGACCAAGAACTGTTAGAGACAATAACTTAGAAGAGGAGGTTATTGATCTGGTAACTAAAGAGCCAAGTATTCGTGTGCATGCTGTTTCTAGAGTTGTTGGTGCATCAAAAATCACTGTTCACAAGATCATAAAAGATGATGGCCTTCATCCCTACCATAAAGTCAATATTTAGGCAACATTTATTTGAGGAAGATTATGAAAAACGCATTACCTTATGCAACTGGTTGTTACAACAACATAGAAGAAATCCAAGATTTATAAATAATATTTTATGGACAGATGAAGACAGTTTTACACGAAATGGCATTTTTAACTTCCACAATCAACATATTTGGGCCCATGAAAATCCCCACGCCATGCATGAAGGGAGTTATTAAGTTAGGTTTTCGGTCAATGTATGAGCAGAATCATAGATAACAAATTGGTAGGTCCTTTTGTACTACCTCGGCGATTGAATACTAACAATTACTTGAATTTTCTAAACGACGAACTCCCAATATTTTAGAAAATATCCCTTTATTGGTTCGCCGCGATATGTGAACGTAGTTAGACGGGGCACCATCCCATTATGCGGCTAAAACGAGAAACTGCCTTGGCGAATTTTAACCAAGAAAATGCATCGGCCGCGGAAGTCCAGTGGTCTGCCCTCCAAGAAGCCCAGATTTAACGCCGCTGGATTTCTTCTCTCTCCATTTGAAAAGCATGGTGTATGTGAGGCCAATTGAAAATGAAGAAGAGCTAGTACTTCGTATTCGTGAAGCAGCAGCAACCGTTAATGGAGCAATGCTCCAGCGTGTCCAACAGGCCATCGTTACAAAGGCAGTAAAATGTCGTGAAGTTGGTGGCAAAAATTTTGAACATGTTCTGTGAAATAAGTTATTTGTTTACAAAGCACTGTATCCTAATTTTTACTTTAAACATTTCGACTATTGTCCTACTGATTTTAGTTTTTTTTTAAGTAGCGTCAACAGTGTTGCCAAGTTTCAGATTCTTTAACTAGCTCTTATGAGGAAACTAACCGCGATAGGAAGTTCCTGTTCGCAATTTTAAGGTCTATATCGGTTGTAGAAAAAGTTTACTTCAAGCTGTTAAGGCAATTTAGGGACACCCTGTATATTATACAACTTGTTTTTCAAATTCCTTCATGTACTTTTTAATTTCTTATTTAGTAGTTCTGTAGCCAATTTTAAAACTATTTATGGAATCTGTTCTGAATAATATATTTTTAATGTTTGATTGATCTCTCATTTCATATTCCACCATCAAATTTAATTCAAAATTGGAAAGTATGAGCTTACTATTCCAAAAATAAGCAACCCAAAATACATATGACAAGTACTGGGATGTTAAATTTAATTTACTGCATTATGAATCAGAAATGGCTGTTTAATATCCTTGACATTTAACTCAAAAAGTTTAAAATAATATATACCGGGTGTTTATGAATACGTGTTACAAATGTATAGCATATGTAGGGGATCCAAAATCGACCAACTTATAATATAAAACTCATATCAGAAATCGCACCGCTTTCTAGCTACTGGCAACAGTAGTTATCTACCTGGATGTTGTTTATTTGGTCCGTACCTTTTCCCACATTGTCTCACCAGCTCCATTTGCTTGCCTTTTTTGCAAGAAGTAGTGCCAGAATTGTTGGACGAAGTACCATTACAGATTCGTTATTAAATGTCGCTGCAACATGATGGTGTACCAGCACACTTTTCTCTTGCCGCCCGAAACTATACTACCAAGTATTCGGTGATGGATTGACTGAGGGGACCCGTACCGTCACCATCACGCTCCCCAAACCTAGCTCACCTAGATTTTTTGCGGTCGTATGAAAAATCTGGTTTATAAGACACCTGCCGAGTCGGAAGATCTGCTAGTAGGTATCCTGGTCGCAACATAAAAACTCCAAATAACGCCAGGCACTGTTGAATGAGTATTCCAAAATATGTTTCTGTGGTGCAATGCTTGCATCAAAGTTGCTGATCGTTATTTTCAGCAGTTATTGTAGTGTTTGACAAATAAATGTAATTATTATGAGCAATACTTGTATGTATTATGAGCATTACTCCTAAGTCAAAAGTTTTAGCCCGAAAACGGTACGTTTCCGGATATGAGTTTCTTATTAAACGTTGGTCTATTTTGAATCCCCTACATACCCTATAAATTTGTAACACGTTTTCATTAACACCCGGTATATTCGAATGCAGAGTAAACGACATGATCTTAACAGGAGAAATTTGTTTAAATTTTCTTCGTGACGCATTGCCACGCTTACTTGTAATGGATTTAAATACAAAAGTGCATATGTGGTACCAGCAAGATGACGCCCTCGCAACCTCTCATCTATTGTCTAAACGACAATAAAATTTCCTTAATAATTCATTAAATATAAATTAAATACCTAAAGCTTCAACGCACGGCGAAATTAAATATCTGATTTACATTTAATTTGTCTGCAATATTCAAAACGAATCACGAGCTCATTCAGAACATTGTGTAACATTTTTGGCTGAATCAAACGTATTTCGTATCTAATTTTGTACTGTAATTCCTCAATGTTATTTGGTTTGTGCACATTGACTTCTTAAATAACCCCGTGTCATATACATAATATTACATGTAAGGTAGTGGTAAATCCAATACCCTGTATATTTTAAGATATATCGATATCACTCCTTTTTTTGTGAATTCAGTAATATACATACGACAATAATGTTTTGTAATTGTTATCTTTTTTTTCTTTTCATCATTCACATTACTGCCCCCTTGACTGAGAAGCGTTTGTTCGCTCTGCCCCATCGAGTTCCCTTTCGTAATTGTTATCTAGCAGCTCATGAAAATAGAAGAATGCGAGCAGCATAAATAGTTTTGTAATGTTGTTAGTTTTATTTGGTTTGAGTTGTGCTGTGTGTGTGCTCGATCAACAAGTCAAAAGTATTTAGAATTTATAGAAAATCAAGTTGTTCCCGCTCTTGAAGAAGACAGAATTCCCCAATAATCATTGGTTTCACCAAGACAGCACAGCTGGCCGGATTTAACCTTGCTGGTGGAAGCGCCGCGCGAGAAAGGGTGGGCACTAGGAGAAACATAGACGAATACAATGTATATGGGCAGTTAGCATTCGGTACACTCAGTAAAAGTAACGTGCGTACGCTTCCCTGCTTTAATTTTAGATTGAAACTTCATTGCGCGCACTTTTCACTAGAGTGTACAGCGATGTTGACTGCTACAAATACACGAGAAATGACCTCCAGGCCTCCCCCACCAATTTCGTGGTAGTGGTGGGAATGCGCAATGTTTACTCACAAGCTTAAAACCGGCAAGCTGTACACCTTCCCGTTACGCTGAAAGTATAACAAAAGAGCACTATATTGTGTCATTATAGTGCTTTTTAGTATAATTATTCGGAATTTTTTAAACGAGATGTTTCCAAATAGGTGGGTACGGCGCAGAGGTTGCATCAAAAGGCCCGCTCATTCTCCGGACCTGAATCCATTACATTAATTTCTTTGGGCACATTTACAATCTAGAGTTTATACCGAACGATCAATTAATTAGGAAAAATTGACACTCGGAGTTATTGGTGAACTAATAAGCATTCCTATAGACCGTCTAGTTACTGAATCTGAAGAATTTGTACATAGACTTGGTTACTGCCAAGAAGTAAGTGGTGGTCATTATGAGTATTTTCTCAAGTGATGATATTTGTTTGTTTTTTATTGTTTTGTTGTCTTGTGTTGCTAGGTAACAAAACAAACCATTATTGGTAAGTGTTCTGTTCAATATCTCTGGTATTATTAAAAATAAAGGCATTAAACTTTATATCACTGAACTCGTAAAAAAGACTTCTATCGATATTTTAAAAAAATGTATAGAGATATTTGCATGTTCTGCATTTTTACCCAACCCTGTATACTGTACATATGTTGTTTGGTAAGTCAAGATTTATTGTCTTTTCTACATGTTCCGGGGTTATATTTGTTTTATTTTCTTCATTCTGTATTACCTGCTCTTCTACCGCAATATTGTGGATTTCGTCATCTGTTTATATATGGTTATATTGTTTGCATTCACTTCTGCATATTTTACTGGTTTTAGTCATGTCACTAATGTCTGCTTTTCTCTTCCGCCGCATCTTACATATTTTCTTCTGGCGCCAGGGTGCAAGAAGAAAATACGTACCGCTTTCCATGCCCTTTGTGAATCTCTCTCGGTGTGTATCTTTTATCTGTTTTATTCTTGTATTTGGCCAGTTCATTTCTTGCATATATTTATTTCGATCTTCCGGTGTTCCTGAATGTGTGTACTGCATAAATGCTATTTTCTTTCTTTCCGGTACTTCTTTAACTTATGTGGTGAACCATAATTTATTATTTTTTCAGGTATTTGTACTGATCTTTCTTCTTCCGCTGATTTTCGTATGTTGTATTTTACTTTTTTGTGCTTCTTCATCATCCCTAGATTTATGTGTAACTCGTCTATTGGTTATTATACAATCAATCATGGAGTGCTGACTTCTTGTGAAGTCAATCAGTTTATACTTCTTGGTCAAAGCGTTGTTTGATAGATACAATACGTTTATTTCTAATTCTTGCATTAAATTCGCCCAGTAGTATAATATATTGATTTGGCGATATTTCGTCTCCGTTCTTCTCTTGATTTACTAATATCGGGAACATATATGCTAATTATGTGGACATGTTTGTTATCCATTCTCAAACTTTAATTGCAATATTCTTTCGTTTATATAGTGAATGTTGGCAATGTCATGTTGATATCGTTCGTGCACGAGCATTTCCATGCCAGCGTTTGCTCTTTCATTTTTGCTTCTTTCACTGTAGACCAAAATGTAATATCCTATTATACCTTTTCCATTTTTCTTGGTTTCAGAGATAAAGCAAAAATATATTATCTTTCGTGAAATTTTTATCATTATCTCTTTGCTTTCGTATCATTACTTTCATCTCATCCATTTGCCTATTTCTTTACTGAGTCGTCGTTGTATTAATCTATCCGATTCCAAGGCTTCTCTGTGTGGTTCTTTGAGCAATTCTTGTTTTACATCCTCAAGTAGGTTGCTTGTCTGGCTTGATATGTCCCCTCCTCCATTCTCAACACAGACTTGGAACCGGCTGTGGCGGAGTCCTACTTAATGTGCCGCCCCAAAATATATCCCCAGTATTCCATCAATATTTGTTCACACTGCCATTCAAACAAAAAGTGCCTTTACGTGAAAATATAGTTTATAGCGGAGATTGTGTGTTATTGCTATAAAAAAAATGTTATAAGTTCATACAATTGAATTCTCTGATCAGGATCATAATCATCAGCTCGTCAACTTTGACTCGTATGATTGTCTGAAGCAAACTCTCGAGGATTATGTTGCAAAAGTACTAAAAGATTTAATCGCACGTATTTTTAAAGATCATAAAGAAGATGAAATATGCTGTTAAAATAATTTTAGTTTACAATACAAATTTTAAATTATAAATATGTTATGTAAATTAACATTAAACAAAACTTCATTCAAAAGAAGGAAGAGTAAAGCAAAAAGTAGCTGAAGCCTGATAAATGTTTGAAAAACAGCCGAAACGGATTTTTGCTCGTAAAAACAATTGGTATGGGTATTTCCAAGATGCATGGAAACCAAACTCCACCCCCTTTGTATGGTGTTGTCACTTCCTAATATTTACATTGTTGACCGGGGGACGCAAAAATGTTGTCCGCTAGATGGCAGCAGGATCGCTAAGGTACCACAAATTTGACAGTTACGTCAAACAATGACAGTTCGATTGTGCAAAATACCGCTTAAAAGTAGAAAAATGAAGAAGCAATGTCTAAATTAAGTGAAATTTCTTCATAACGTCTGCGTTTGATTGTGTTGTCTATTAAATAAAGCTGTGTTGAACCGTCGTGTATCAATTACTAAAATTCAATTATTTATATAATTAGGAAATAACTAATTTAAGTAAGTGATTCAACGTCTACGAGTTATATTATCAAAGGGTAATGAACAAGTACATAACATTTTCATAAACTAATTAAACAATACACCCTAGTACCAGTTTGCAATTTAAGTAGCTGAAACTGATATATAAAACTCGGTACAAATTGAATATATTTATTGAAGAAAAGTTAAACTTCGGCTGCAGATTGACTTGTAATTATTTACCCCTTGCATTCACCTGTACAGG
>JABXWE010024750.1:0-18021 GCA_014611495.1 Limonius californicus | reverse complement strand
TTTTCTGACCTAAAAATAAACCGGAAAGTACTAATTTCTGGCCGGTTTTAAAAAAAACACTTAAAAGCTTAGATCATACACATTTACATGGATAATACTACTCCATAAGAAACTAGGTACGTCACTGTTGTAAGGATCTCAACAAACTTTTTTTTATCTGTCTCTTTTGCCGTTGCATGACATCCAATAATGTTGTTTCACTTGTACCCTTTTCAATATTGGAGCTCACCCAGTTGCTGTTGACGTATGGCGAGAATTACACAAATTAAACTGTCAGTGAGAAAAGTCACAAGACCACCGCATAACCTGCAAATGTGGAAACGTTTTATGTTATTGAAATTATTAATTTTAATTCCATATTCCATATTTATACAAAAGTGCGTCCTGTATGTAAGAAAGAACCCTAAGAACTTCCCTCTTGTAAATGATAATCACACTTACAGCACCAGATCCTGTAATAACCTTCAGATAGGTTATTATAATTTAAGCTTATACAAAAAGTCTCCAAGATACTGATGTACCTCTCTGTATAATAAACTGCCTAGAAATCTTAAAAATAGCATAAATGAAAAGACGTTTGATGGACAGTTCAAAACTTTTTTAACGGAAAATGCCTTCTATACTTTAGAAGAGTATTTAAACCTTAGAAATAAATAAACATTATATTAGATTACTGTATTTTTTACTTTATTATTTATTCAATAAATATTTGACAGTTATAGAGGTATCAAATAATTACTTTTGAAAAATGGTAAGCATGGTTTTGTCGCAAGATTTAAAAGACTGCGATAATTGCACTGGTTTATATTAGTTATATTTACTACATATTTAAATTTCCCGCCGTACATCATGCGTGAGCGCATGCGTAGATTGCATAAGGGTACAGAGAAAGATGGGTAGATATGATTTATTCGTATTAGGAAGAGAAGGAACAAAAATAGTTTGTCTGTGATATCTTTACAACACACTTTACAATCTGTTGTCATATCCATGTAAATGTGTATGATCTAAGCTTAAAAGTGATTATTCTTTTGTTTTCAAGGATAACTTGAAATTAATTATGAACATCATAATTGAGCTTTTAAATTTTTTACTAAACAATCGAATATTTCGGCCATTTTAAACTGAAATGTCATTGTGTGACATAAATGTATTGCAAATATTACAACCAATACGATTATCACAAAAAAAAAACAGAGTTGTTCTATTTAAAAATAAAATTTTGGGAGTAAAAACTAGGTTTAGAAATGCTTAAAGTTGCGTATTCAAAGGTTATATCATAGATAAAAATTTAAAAATAAGGGGTTTAAAAACAAAACAGTTACATGCTGTTACCTCATCTCGTGGTCACCTGGTAGATACGTGGGGTTTATGTATTTTTGTTACTATTACTACACTTGTTATTTACTTTGTATTACTTTTGATAACAGCACTGTAAACACCTTGAAATGGGTGTATGAAGGTAATACATGAAATAAACACAGATGAAATTATTAATAATATATTTCCTTATTGATTCATATGAATTAAATAATTCAAGTGTAGGCGTATGAAGGAAAAAGAGAAAAATGCTTGCATATCACATAATAAAATTATTTGAGGAATGTTTAAGTTAAGATTGTAATAAATGAATGAATTGTTATAGTAGATAAATGTTTTTGTTATTAAGAGCTTGATATGAATTTGGCACAATTTTGTGAATTCGGCATGTCTAATTAAAAAAAAACATTTCGTGCAACAAATAATTTTTTGGAAATGACATCCAAATTACCTTTTCGCAAAAGCTTTTGAAAGCAGTCTTCAGTTTATGTCGTAATTCACGTTCGGACTGTTCAGCTGCAAGATCATCTCTGTCATGCATGTGCTGGTGTTTTCCCAGATCTGTGCTTATTTCGCCAACTTCGGTGTAGAACTGCACATCATTGTGTTTCTTCTTTCCAAACATTATTGCATGTTTTAAATGAAAGTGAAGTAAGATTATCATCTCACCATCACAAGGTTGAAAGAAGGCATTTTTAATATTATTGTACAAAATATCAACTTTGTCTCCACGAACAGATGTATATCTGAATAAAAAATATTACAATTAGTCATTTCGGAAAGTTGTTCACACGATAACAACTATTTTAGATTAGATCTTCTCAAAAACGAATGCCCCTAGTCCTACAGTATGTATATTTGCCATGGCCCGAGGGGATTATGGATTGATTCCCAATTAGGTTGATGACATATATTGTGTAGAAGCATTAACCACCTTTTCGAAAATATTCAAACCGTGGGATCTGTGCGATGCTTGCACTCTGTAGAAGACAGAAGCTCGGCAAAATACTTGTCTACCCTCTGGCGCTGGTGTTTAGCCTTTGCAGTAAAAATAGGCCAAAGGTAAATAAAATGAAAATGAAAAATCTTAAAAATTGTATATTATATTATAGTTACCTAAAACCGTTGGTGTGAGCTTCAAGCGAACCCGTCATACGCTTAGTAACAATATTTGGTCGTATATACAGGTCCTTGAGTTTGGGGTTGCCTTTGTTCTGTGAAAGAACCAACGTATCTTGTTTCACCAAGTCCTCCTTTTCTCTTTCTTCAGCCTCACGTGTCTTGAACTTACGCTGAACCTCTTTGATAAGGCGAAATGCTGTGTTTACATTAGACGAAGGTGGAGATATTTCACCCGGTTCTTTAGTGTTGATGCTTCTATATGTGACTTCCTTTAAAAAAGTAGCATCAGGTTGGTGATATAAACCAGACTCATTTTTGCCCATTGTGGAACCAGGATGAAAAAAGTTGATACGCAAGTATGTGTAATCACCTTCTACAGACTGAGAGATGTTTTTTATGGTAGAAATGTGGAATGGTACAGGAATTCCGTAGATAGGGAGAATTACAGTTTCATATTTTTGGTCAACAAATAATTTCAATTCTTTAACTTCGGGAACTCGTGGCATCTGATTCATATTCTTGTAAGACACAGTGTTTTTACGCACTTTTTCTACATCTTTGGCGCCTGATTGTTTTGCTAAGCGCTCCTTAGCTTTCTCATTCAATAGCATTGCGAGTTCCTTCTGATGTTCTTTGCGTTTGTCTTCGGATGGATGCTCTGATCGAAGTTTGGATTCCAAAACTGCTGTACGTTTACCCCTACCTAAAATTTCTGATTTTGGAGCATTTTCCTTCTCATCATCATTTTCTTCTTCCTCTGAATCATCTTTCAGAAATATTCCAACATTTTTAATCTTCTTCTTTGACATAGTTAAAAGTGATGCATTGCTTCCTTCATTTACCATGACAGTATCCCCGATAAATAATGCATAGATTTTCCCTTCTTTTTCTGTTGCTTCTTTGTTTTCTAAATTGTTAAAACCCAAATTAAGGTTGAATACCATTCCTTTTTTTGCAACAGCATTTATTTTAGGGCCAATCATCAAGGAACTCTCACGAAATTCAATGCCCATCGCAAAACCAAAGCTTTTGGTGAGATTTTCAAGTAATGCAGGTTTTTCTTTTTTTACATAACTATAACCTGCTTCATAAACTTCTGACAATTTTACTCCGGCTTGCAATTTTTTCAAAACTTCGTCTTCTACATTTAACAGAAAATTGTAATTATTTTGTATTTCATCCCCAGGATTCACTAACAGTGTTCTGACAATATTGGAGCAGTAGGATTTATAACGAGCCCCAAGACAACAAATAATTGCTCCAAAGTGCAAAGTGTTTTTGTCACTTACAACACTGAACTTAAGATTATAATTACCACCCGACTGAATAATTGCTGGGTAGCACATGTCCACCTGTGTTACATCCACACCAGATACATATTTTTTATCAGAAATCGCAGATTCCATTCCCTCAGCTAGTTTACTATGTTTAACTTTTTTATCGGAATCTATGATTTCCATTATTTGATCTTTTAAAAACTTTGTAAATACATCAACTGTAACCATACAGGCCTTTTTAATGGTGATTATTTCTGCATCCTCTTTGGGTGCGATTAAATATGCTACAGCTGCCGATACATCGACATTGGCAAAATCTTCTTTCTTCAGTGCCGTTCTCCATAAATCCATAAATTCACCGGGATAATTATCTTTCGCAAATACGCCCAAGTTCTTGCCATTTTTACTTTCCTTAATAGCAGCAATGAGTGTTTTAAAGTTGGCTTCATCTTTGTCACCACGATCTCTGACTAGCAGCTTAATTCCGATGCCATTTTCTTCCTTGTTTTCGGCTTGTCGTAGAAAATCAATTTTCTTCTTGCTTGCTAAAAAATACGCTGTAGCTTCGGTGAGTACCATTATTGTATCCGTGAGTTCATAGCCCAACAGCCAGGTCTGCAGGGCCCCCGACTTACTGTACACGATCTCTTCGTCCACACCAACTGCAGTAACCAAACAATCCATTTTTGAAAACCCATTTTCACCTTCTGGGTTCTGCCAAGCTGAGTATAGCTTTTTGAGGCGCCGATAAAACGTTTCCTTGTCTAAATTTATGTTTGCCATGTTTCATAAAAGCTTAGCATAACCACGAAGGCGGCAACAACTACCACTTCAATGGCCGCCAACTTTATAATCCACAGCTTCGGAGCAAGATTTTTTGAAGTGAACACTGACCAGAACAGAAGAATTTCTTGTTATAAATTGGTGCTACTTAACATACCTGGAAAGTGAACAAAATTTTGGTTTTGGAATGTTCCATAGTGTTGACCTGCTAGCTGACAGTTCTCAGTTTGACAGCTGTCAATTTGGCAGATGTTATCGCTGTTTTTTTTGTATGTTGGAAGGTGTTTGTGCGTGTAAGCGTATTTATTAGCGCATAAAATTAATATTATATATTTTAATCCCAAAAATACATTTTAATATCGATTGGCGACTGTGTAAACAATGTACGTTTAGCTACACTAAAAACTTATTTTCCTAATGTCGCTCAATCAGGATTACCTTTACTGATCTTACTGCTAGTACCAATTTTACATTTTCTTGTACTTGAACTAAACACGATTTCGTTTTCCTACACTATTTAATAACTCTTCAAATACTTCTGCCTGTCAACTTTGTAACTATTATGATTATTAAAATGTACTTCTATTAAAACGTTTATAACATTTTAATTAGTCTTAATTAGAATAAAACAAGATATGCATATAAAATCAAACTTTATTACATATATAAGAAGTGAACAAATACTGGGATAAACTTAGAAAACCTATGAAACTATTGATTAACTTAAAATACACATATAAACTGACAATGCAAGAAGCATATCTTATTTTCTTGATTTCTTTGATTTTTTTCTGTCCCCACTGTCATCACGGCTACGTTTCTTGCCCTGTGGGGAGTGTTTGGAAGGTGAATGTTTTGACTTGGAGGGAGTACTGTGGGAACTCTTGGAACTGGACGAACGGTGTTTATCTTTGCTACTGCCGCTGTGTTTGCTGTTGTTATGCTTATCACGGCTGTGGTTGTTACTGTGTCTATCTCTAGCAGAAGAATTAGCTTTATCTTTCCTGGAAGAGTGTTTAGATTTAGTAGAATGCGATGACTTGTGTTTACCACTGTCGGGAACATCCCCAAAGCAACGTTCGCGACGGTCTTCCTCTGCTGCTTCACGTTCCAAATCAGACCAATCTTTACCAGATTCTTCCCCGCTCCCTAAATAAAAAGAAATGAGTGACTCTAAACACAAAGTTCAATTTGTAAATATACCTAGATCTTCCTCCGATTCACTACCATATTCACTTTCGGTATCACCCTCTGAATACTCAGAATCTTCTTCACTTTCTTCGGATACACTTTCCAAATCGGTTGGTTCATAAGCATCATCATCTTCTTCACTTTCCGATTGTGCTGCCTGTTCTCCGTCAGATTCTGGGTCAAGGAAGGTCCAGCCTCCGCTTTCAAAAAACCCTTCCGGGTCATCAGTAATGGTTTTCATAATTTTGACCCAGTTGAGTGACTGTACACCTTCTGAATAACGAATGTCACAAGAATTGAGCCACTCCTTAACATGATCGAGCATGTTCATAGGAATAGCATTGACCATAGCCACTTTTCGATTATAATCTTTAAAAACAAAAACCATGTCAAAATTTTTTAAATGGAATTGTACTCTTTCAAAGTGAACAAGTTCTACGTCTTCTAAAGTTATGACAAATGGTGGCCATTCAGCGAGAGTCACTAAGCAGCCCGAAGTGGGTTGAAGGAGAACGGTGGATCTGAAGGGAGCCCCTTGGAAACCTAATTCGCGGAAAGGTGTATCAAATTCTATTTCTTGTTTGGTAATTGCTTCCACCTGGGCAAAAAAAAAGAATAAGTGTTTGGCTTGGATTTATTAACAAAATTTGAGAAATATCCAAATCCAGTAAGAGAAGTGATTGATCATACAGGGCTGCCAAATACTTTTGATGCTTAATTCTTCAGATCAAATTCAATAATTATTTACTCAAATTCCCGAAATTTACCAACTGGCCACTTCACAGTTTTTGAAAATTACAAATCCATTCGAGAATAAGTTAAATAAATCTTATTTGAGCCCGATATTCAAATATACACTATTTACTTAGTAAAAAATGCATTATAAACCGACACCAAAACATATTTAGTCTGCAGGTAATGTATTTTCTTGATTTTGATGTAGTTATTATATATTTTTTTAATGTTAGCATGTTTCTGCTAATGCCAGAGAATGATGCGACCTTATCCAAAAATATATTGCAAATTATTAAATATAATAGTTATTTTTCGTATATTTGATCATAAACAATAATGTATTGCCAACAGCCCTATTGGTTATAAAGTAGCCCCCATTTCTGATGGATAGCAGGATTGATTTACAGTGAAATATTTATGTCAGAAGCTGAAGAGACATTACTTTTCCGTTTTCGACAGGTTTCTGCCTTCTGCAAGTTTTCATCTTTTTTTGTGTAATATTGGCTTAAAATGTTTAAAACTACTGAAAAGTACTTTAGATACATCACCATTTTATCACTGATACTTCTTATGTAACAATAGCATTAGTAGTCGATGTATATATTTATGAGGGCATAAAATTGTTTATAAATTATAGTTTAGTTCACTTAGCATAAACTATTGAGAAGTTTCAATACATTCCTGAGATTATGGTACTTGAGAAGGCCAATACATTTTTAACAAAATTTAGAAAACAGATTTTCCTTAGAAAATATACAACATTCTTATGCAAAGTGTGGTTATACCTTCAACAGTACTTTCTAGACCGATAAATTATTTCCATATTTATTGAATTTGTTTTGTGGTGTACCGTTTTAATAACATTTATATATTTCTTAATGTGGATGATTTAACATTTTAAGAAACCGTTCCTTGATTTCGTTAGTTTCTTGTTGGCAGCCCCTATTGTATGAAAAAATTGCAATCTATCGATTATAATAGAAATTTTTTAAGTTAAATTAATTCTTTCTCATATACAATAAGAAAATCCTCTTCAGTTTAATTTGCATGTAAAAATATAATGGGGGATTAGTGGTATAAATCAAAATTAGAATACAACTTCCTGCGGAATGAAAACAATAGTTTTAGCTTTTATTGAGTATATACAATTATGGACACTACAAATCCTATCAATAAGTCTAATTTTTAAAAAGTTTTCCGATAGAGAAAATTCAACGGAACACTTTGTCTGCTGATAAATTAAATGTGACATTTGAATCATCCATACCTTTTCGCAGAAGCTTTTGAAAGCAGTTTTGAGTTTATGACGTAATTCGCGTTCTGACTGTTCGGCTGCCAAATCATCTCTGTCATGCATGTGCTGGTGTTTTCCCAAATCGGTAGTTATTTCGCCCACCTCGGTATAGAACTGCACATCTACGTGTTTCTTTTTTCCGAACATAATTGCATGTTTTAAGTGAAAATGAAGTAAGATTACCATTTCACCATCACAAGGTTGAAAGAAGGCATTTTTAATATTATTGTACAAAATATCGACTTTGTCTCCACGAACAGATGTATATCTGAATAAAAGAAAAGACAATTAGATTTGTTTTGGAAATCATAACCATACAAACAACTTTTTTGAATTACATGTTCTCAATATTTTATGCTATTTACCTAAACCCATTGGTGTGAGCTTCAAGAGAACCCGTCATACGCTTAGTAACTATGTTTGGTCGTATGTACAGGTCCTTAAGTTTGGGGTTGCCCTTGTTCTGTGAAAGAACCAACGTATCTTGTTTCACCAAGTCCTCCTTTTCTCTTTCTTCAGCCTCACGTGTCTTAAACTTACGTTGAACCTCTTTGATAAGGCGAAATGCAGTATTCAAATTAGAAGATGGTGGAGAAATTTCACCCGGTTCTTTGGTATTGGTACTTCGATATGTGACTTCCTTTAAAAAAGTAGCATCTGGCTGGTGATATACACCAAAATCATTTTTGCCCATTGTAGAACCAGGATGAAAAAAGTTGATACGTAAATATGTGTAATCACCTTCTACAGACTGAGAGATGTTTTTTATGGTGGAAATGTGGAATGGTACAGGAATTCCGTAAATGGGAAGAATTACAGTTTCAAATTTTTGGTCAACAAATAATTTCAATTCTTTAACTTCGGGCACTCGTGGCATCTGATTCATATTCTTGTAAGACACAGTGTTTTTACGCACTTTTTCTACATCTTTGGCGCCTGATTGTTTTGCTAAGCGCTCCTTAGCTTTCTCATTCAATAGCATTGCGAGTTCCTTCTGATGTTCTCTGCGTTTGTCTTCGGATGGATGCTCCGATCGAAGTTTGGATTCCAAAACAGCTGTTCGTTTGCCCCTACCTAAAATTTCAGATTTTGGGGAGTTCTCTTTTTCCTCATCGTTTTCTTCTTCCTCTGAATCATCTTTCAGAAATATGCCAACATTCTTAATTCTCTTTTTAGACATAGTTAAAAGTGATGCAGTAGTATTTTCATTTACCATAACGGTATCGCCAATAAACAATGCATAGATTTTACCTTCCTTTTCTGCACTTTCCTTGTTCTCCAGGTTGTTAAATCCCAAATTGAGATTGAAAACCATTCCTTTTTTGGCAACAGCATTTGATTTTGGACCAATCATTAAGGAACTCTCGCGAAATTCAATACCCATCGCAAAACCAAAACTTTTTGTGAGATTTTCAAGCAATGCTGGTTTTTCTTTTTTTACATAGCTATAACCTACTTCATACACTTCCGATAATTTTGTTCCGGCTTGCAGTTTTTTCAATACTTCTTCTTCTACACTTAATAAAAAGTTGTAATTATTTTGTATATCTTCCGTGGGGTTCACTAACAGTGTTCTGACAATATTGGAGCAGTAGGATTTATAACGAGCCCCAAGACAACAAATAATTGCTCCAAAGTGCAAAGTGTTTTTGTCACTTACAACACTGAACTTAAGATTATAATTACCACCGGATTGAATAATTGCTGGATAGCACATGTCAACCTGTGTTACATCCACACCAGATACATATTTTTTATCAGAAATCGCAGACTCCACTCCCTCGGCTAGTTTACTATGTTTAACTTTTTTATCAGAATCTATTATTTCCATTATTTGATCTTTTAAAAACTTAGTAAATACATCAATCGTAACCATACAGGCCTTTTTAATGGTGATTATTTCTGCATCCTCTTTGGGTGCGATTAAATATGCTATAGCTGCTGATACGTCTACGTTGGTAAAATCTTCTTTCTTCAGAGCCGTTCTCCATAAATTCATAAATTCACCGGGGTAATTATCTTTCGCAAACACGCCCAAGTTCTTACCATTTTTACTCTCCTTAATAGCAGCAATGAGTGTTTCAACGTTGGCTTTATCTTTGTCACCACGATCTCTGACTAACAGCTTAATTCCGATGCCATTGTCTTCCTCGTTTTCAGCTTGTCGTAGAAAATCAATTTTCTTCTTGCTTGCCAAAAAATACGCTGCCGCTTCGGTAAGTACCATTATTGTATCAGTGAGCTCGTAGCCCAACAGCCAGGTCTGCAGGGCCCCCGACTTACTGTACACAATCTCTTCGTCCACACCAACGGCAGTAACCAAACAATCCATTTTTGAAAATCCATTATCACCTTCCGCGGTTTGCCAAGCTGCGTAAAGTATTTTAAGACGTCGGAAAAATGTTTCCTTATCTAAATTAATATTTGCCATTTTTCACACAATTTTATCATAACCAAGAAAGCGGCAACAACCGCCAATTTGATATACTTCTTCGGCTTTATTTTGTGCGCAAAACTGTGAAAATTGTAGAAGTTATAGTGGAATACTGAAATGTTGTACTTACTTTGTTGGTAGCCGTGATTTAGAAAAGGCGGGATTTATTTTGGCGGGTTTTTACAATTCTATAATTGTTTCGTAACGGTTTACATTACATACATAAGAATAGTTTTAGGCTGAGGAAATTTTCCCGGTTTTCTCGTGAACATTAATTTATAAAATTACATATCGATTTTTAAGAGATTAAATTGTTTGTGCATCCATCGGATCGTGTATATTCACTTATGATTTAGGATGAAATGATTTAATGAATGTTTATTTAAAATACCCTATAGTACGCCGCAGATTTTGAAGATGCAAGTAATGAGTAATCCCGACTTTGCTGAGTGCGACCTCCGATTGACCGCACAGTCCAAGGCAAAAATTAATCGTAGTGTTTGTAGTTCGAGAAATCGCTAAGGCATTCAACAATATAGACACCAATTACAAAAAAAAAGATATGTATGCAAAGGAAACAACAAAATTCAAATCAAAGAATAGGTACCACGGCAAAATAGTATATTAAAAGTATGAATAAGAACAATAACATAAAATAAGCTGAAAACTGAAAAAGCATTTAATTTCAAATGGTTAGTCTTTTAATGATTGCTACTAATTATTAAGTACAACATAACAACTACAAATCCGTGTTCCAGTCATTACAATACATGTGCAATGTACCGGTGTAGGAATCGCATTTTTCATATTTAAATGGTGTACGTTTGCGCAATTTCTAATATAGAATGGTATTAAAATTCCCTAGCAAAAGGAAATTTATTTTTAAAGTGTTGGTTCAATTTTCAAGGAACGTTCACAATGCATTGCTGCGTCGGGTTATGGGTTCAAATTGTCTCGTTTTAGAACGCAATTCTTGGTTACGGCTACGGTTAACGAAACGTGCTTGTCATTCTTGTCAAAAGTGAAGATTCGTAAAATTTTGTGGATTTTAGATACATATTTTCCTTTACTATGTTATTAAAATTTAATTTATATTAACCATGGCTTTCAGTCGTATATTGAGGTTTAACGAAATTTGGTATGTACCTGTACTGGCCGAACAAGGAATCAATTTTTAACACTCTGTTTTCAGTTGTAATAGATTACCCATATTTTCATTAGGAAGTAAAGAGAGCATCACAAAGTTCCCCAATAATGTTAGAGCATTCAGAAGATTTAATCAAGGAGATAAAAAATCATCCTTTGACAGTCTCCCTACACCATTTCACAATATAACTGTTAATCAAAATAACGTAAGACTACAAAATTTATGGAAACCTTTAGGATTTACTGTTACCGTAAGACCATATTCTACTATTCTCATTTTGTGTTTACTACATAAATACCCTTTGTTGCAGTTTAGCTCAATTTGTTTCGGCGGAGCTGCAATATGGCAATATGAAAATATGCGATCTCATGCAGTGACTATGTTAAAGCAACCAATGGGATACTTTCATAAAAAATCACAAGAAGCCACACAAAAAACTGTAAGGAAATATTTATTAAAACTTGTTACGGCATAATTTTTTTGCCTTTTAATTTGACTAATCAACCATAAACCTGGTAAATTCAAGATATCATAAAATAAAAATTTTTTTTGTTGAATAAGGTGATAGGTTATAATTTTTTGTAGGGTGATTGGCGTCGACAATTTAACCATTGGTGGAATGGTCTTACACCAGGAGAGAAGGTGTTTGTTCCTATATGTTTTGTAAATATATTAGTATTTGGTGCCTGGAGAGTTCCCAGGCTGCAACCTTTGATGTTGAAGTACTTCTGTTCAAACCCAGGTAGTACAAGTATATGTTGGCCAATGTTGCTATCAACTTTTAGCCATTATTCCGCCTTCCATTTATTTGCGAACATGTATGTGCTTCATAGTTTCAGCACAGGTTTGTGTGTACTAATTTATTTAGTTTATGTTTTCAATCATACGGAAGTAATTGTTCAAACTTCTACACAATGAAATATGTATTTTTTTGTAGGTGCAGTTGCTAGTTTGGGCAAGGAACAGTTTCTTGGACTGTATTTAAGTGCTGGTGTCATATCAAGTTTTACTAGCTATCTGTATAAAGCAGTAACTAAGCAACGTGGATTGTCTTTAGGAGCTGTACGTATTTTTATATTGTGGAAGTTTTAAAACAGAATATAAATTGTGATTTTTTTCCGCAGTCCGGTGCAATAATGGCAATTTTAGGATATGTATGCACTCAATATCCAGACACAAAACTAGGAATTATTTTTCTACCATTTTTAACATTTTCTGCAGGAGCTGTAAGTAATTTTTTCCCGCCATGAATACAGTTAATCTTATTTTTGTTAATTTTATCGTAGGCAATTAAAGCAATTGTTAGTTTGGATTTAGCAGGTGTGATACTAGGCTGGAGAATATTCGATCATGCGGCACATTTAGGAGGAGCTGCCTGTGGCATGTAAGTTATGGTTACATAAATGTATCGCAAATACATTTTTTTAATACATTGTTCTTACAGCGCTTGGTCTTACTGGGGAACAGAGCATTTATGGCATCACAGAGAGCCTATATTACAGTACTGGCATGAATTGCGGGGTGCAATTAAATAACACATACAGAATTTTAGATATCTTTATTTTCACTTGTATTATAAAAGTTACTTCTTTCAGAAAATTGCGTAGAATAAATTGCAAACCTCTTCAGTTACTTGTTTATTGTAATAACAGTACAACTCAATCCAAAAGATGTTGAGCATGATAAGCAACATGTTCACCAATAAATGTAGCGATGTAAAAGTAACTGTGATCATAGCCCTCTCGCATTTTTAAAACTGCTGGTACATGTGCTTCCTTACAGGCTGCTATTAAATTTTCCGGTAACAACTGAGACAGGAATTTGTCATCGCTACCCTGAAATAAGTGCATTTCACATTACTTAAAAAAAGATAAATATATATAAATGTAATTACTTGATCGATGAATAATTCTAGCGGAGCTCCATTGTAAGTCTTTACAAGTTCAGTCGCATCCCACTGCTCCCAAGACCCACTTTCTTGCGAACCTAAATACCCGGTGAGTGCTTTTATACCCCACAGACCTTTACTAGGATTGCATATTGGAGCAAATGCTGAAACTGATTTGTAGAGACCCGGATTTTTCAAAGCACATATCAATGCTCCATGACCACCCATACTAGGAAACAAAATTGCACAGTTAGTGTGTGCTCTTATTAATCAAATTACAAAAGTGATTACACGAACCTTTTTAGCTGTATTACTAATTTCATTGTAAAATAATATTTTTACCTATGGCCCATAATTGATTGTTTTCCTTCAATAATTGGGAAGTTCTTGTTGATAACATTTATTAATTCAGAAGTTACATAACTATACATTCGATAGTTGTTGCTCCAAGGTTTTACTGATGCATTTACATAAAATCCAGCACCTTCACCGAAATCCCAGGAATCTTTGTCACCTGGTATATTTACATCTCTTGGAGAAGTGTCGGGGCACACGATTATTACTCCATGTTCCGCAGCATACCTGGAATTGTACTACTATAATATTAAGCTACAATCTTTATGACGCAATGGTATGATAAGCTATTTAAATTATTTACAGGCTAAACTAATTAATTGTAAGTATTTCTTAAACAAACAGAATCGTTTTCTAGTATTTGCTGTTTTTTATTAATAAATCAGTAATTCCCAACCAGTATGCCATGGCACACATATGTGTGATGAAATTTTTCTAAATAAGATTATTTTTTATGTAATATCAAAAGTTTCCCTTCATACAATTCTTAATTGCTGTTTTTTAAATAATTGTATGTATATTCCTCTTCAGAAAATGGACATCCACCAATTATCTTGCACCAGATGCAAATGCATCTTATCTGTAAATTGTGATTTTGTAATTGTTTTTTCTGAATGATAATTTCCTAGTGTATTGCCAAAAGTTTGTAATTTGAAATAGCATTCAAGAAAGGCGAGAGCCACTATTTATTAACCGAGTAATTAGAAGTAATTTCTCAATTTAAATCACAAGGTGGTGGAGGATTGGTAAACAGTAAAATAAATGAAGGTTATAGTCTAGCTAGACACACAATTTTGGAAAACCCAGATGGGACAAATACCCTAGCACCCCAGATTGGAAACTTGCCAATTGAAATATGCCAGCAGCTGTAGGGACTCACTTGGAATTTTCAGTCTTACTTTCATGTTTCGACTTATAGGCAAACTCTTTTAAAATGCTGCAGCGATACAATCAAATTCTAGAACCTTAACTGTTTTTTTAGATATATTTCCAAGGTCAGCAAGTAATTTCTTTATATCACACAAAGAATCACAAGAACTGTAAAAATGAGCTTTTATTTAAATGTAATTGAAACAAAACAATTCAATTTAAATGAATTTTGAATCTTGAATTTTTTTAACTGAATATGCAAGTTACTGAGACGTTCATTAAGCAAATTAAAGAAACCCTAAGAGATTTAAGTATCCGAATACAACTATTTACAAATCAAATTTGAGGACGTATGAAACAAACTATAAATCCTGTGTTGTACAGACGAGGACAGTTTACACATTGTAAAAAAAATAATTATATTGCTAGTTTGGGTAAAACTCAATATTAATAAAAAAAATTATAAGGGAAACAGATTCTTCCTGTTCTAAAAAATACTCGAGCTTCTAAAACTTTCTCACATTAGGATTGAAGAAACAAGGTACAGATGCACCTGTGATCACCAACGTAGAGGAAGCTGCCAATTGATCTATTAGAAGGGCAACCAATAAATGTTAGTGCAAATAATAGCTATTGTAGTGTGTTGCGGGTATCCAAACTGATTTAAGGCTGGGTTGGTAGGTTAGAGTTGACAGGGTTCGTTGATGAGATGTAGCTACTAGTATCGCATCGCTCAAATAATTGATCATAATTCTAAAATGCAAATTTTTATTTCATCACCACTTCATCACGATACTCGGCGGCTGCCGGCAAACTTCGGTCAATTTCGGAAGGCATTCCTAGTGCACGCGGTCGCAGTCAGCACGTCCGTGGTTTTAATTTACCATTAGCTCAGTGCTGCTGATCGTTTCAGACAAAATAAGACATAAAAAAAGTGCGGTACCTGTGTTTCTAACAGATTAATCCAACCTCTTGCGTTTGTGATTACATATTGTGATCTGTGGCGTAGTGAACTATAAAAACCGGGTACCAATTAGCTATCTACGTACTTATTATAATATAGGTTCCTTACACCGCTCCAAAAAACGTTCTAAAAGAAATAAACGGTCGAGAGTTTGGAAAGAAATCCACTTGCCAAGAAAGGATTTATCCAGGTATAGTACTCCTGTCATTTAGATGAGTTGTGTTGTTTGATGGATGTTCCTCCTACGACATACAGAAAATTTCACTTGCTAGAAGAAAATTTGGGAAATGTAAGTAACCATTTTTTTTATTTAGCAGTTCAATTTTTTATTTTATTTATTTATATTTTATAGTGTTGGCATGAGCATCTCATAGACAAATTGCAAGAAGCAGGCCAGGAGTAATTGAAGCTGGCTCGAGATAAAGGGAACGTTGATGAAGATGGAATTCCATTTACCACCGTATATTTAGAAGGAGGCTGAAGTAAAAGAAGTTATGGCCACAGCTACGATGTCCCCTCTGGAACAGTAACACAACAGTATTTTTGCCATGCTAGGCCACATGTTTTCTTTTTATTTTTTTTAGGCCATTATTATAGGAAAAGAAACCAAAAAGGTTCTTTTTTTAGCAGTAAGGAATAAGTTTTGCTACGTGTGCACAGTTGCCACTAACAAACAGGTTCAGCCTAAGCTACATACGTGCTTTAAAAATTGGACAGGTTCTTCGTCTTCAATGGAAAGTAACATGATTGTTGAGGGATTTAAGAAAAGCATTGCGATGCATGGACTGCGCTATAAATTTTTTATAGCTGATGGTGATTCCAGTGTTTTTGCAAATCTTAAATCCAAAGTTGACTATGTGCAACTGCAACTGAGTGCAAGAATCATGTTTTCAAAAATTACGGTAAACATTTAAGAGCTGTAAAAGAAGATAAGAGAGTTACCTTTAACAAAAATATTTTGAGTGAGAAATTTTTGAAATCATTAGTGGATTTGGCTAAACGAAACATATTATAATAATTTACATGGTTCGATAGACACTTTGATCGAAGATTTGGAAAATGGCCCATACCATATCTATAGTAGTCATGATAAATGCAAGAGTTACTATTGTGACAAGGAAAATGTGGAACCAAATAATCCCATTTTAATAAATGAAATGAAAACACTTGGCATTTTTCAGAGGATAACAGGTATGTTTCGAATTTTTGCATGTAATATTTTACTTATCATTTTAAATTTTTAGGTTGTGTCAATACACTAATCAGAAAAATACCGCAAATTTTCGACGTGGAAACAAATAATCGAGCAGAGCTAGTCATGAGCCTTGCGGCTAAATTTAATGCAGGCAAAAGATTAAATTTAACTATGAAAGGTTCATTTGACACTAGATGTAAAGTTGCCTCTATGCAGTACAATAAAGGCCCAGAGTGGTACTTGTCTTCATGGAGGAAGGCCATAAAAAAGACACCGACTAAAATCTTGAAAAGATTGGTCAATAAGAGGCAACGTATCTTAGAATATAGGAAGAAGCAGCCAGCTTGTAGGCAAAAAATAATTGATAAACCCTCCAGTAAAGAAGTAAGTAATACGGACTATGGTGTTCACGCCAAGCAGGCCCCGTTAGAACCAGGTTTTGTGGAGAAAGAGAAAAAAAGGATACTTGATAATTTACATATACGTGAAGTTTAGATAATTATAATACCTACCGACAGGCAACCGAAGAGAAAAAGACGTGTTTGGAAGTTTTTGGAGCTTCAATGAGACTTAAACGGTCGCATAATTATTATTACCAAGTAAGTTTTTTAAAGTATCCATTTGCAAACCATGTAATAATAATAAATTTTGTTTTTTTGCAGATACAAGGGCAGTTGAATATCGCCAGACGAGATTATTGCTATTTCATTATTTATACTGACGAAAAAAACGATCTCTTTGTTGAAACGATAAAGAGAGATGAACATTTCTGGAAAACCAAAATGCTACCTCATCTGACCACCTTCTATTTGGAAAATGTATTGCCAGAAATTGTTCTGAGAAATGTTCAAGCTCAAAAAGTTGAATTTTGTTGCCCAACGTAATTTATGGGTCGTGACATGTCAGCATCATGATATTTCTAATAAAGTTTTTAAAAATGGGTTTACTTATTTAGATTGAAAAAGCAAATAGCAAATATCAAATATCTATCCCCTAAATTAGATGTTCAACATTTTATGCATTCAAATTAATATTGATAATTCCCCCTTTTTTAGTAGCGCCATCTGAAACTCAGTGCAAAGGACCGACAATATTTCGTTATGCATTAGACAGAGATGACAATATTAATTTTTTAAACCTCTAAGAATTTATAATAAAATCAAGTATCAGTACAATTTTTTCATAATACTGTACAGGGTGGGCAAATTTCGATGTTTGTATAGGGTAACTCGGTAATTATAGGAGATACAAAAAATGGAAGGCACGTTCTCGATCTCTTTTTTTGAGACAAATTCACTGGCGGAAACAGAAATTTGCTATCGTCTTTTGTTTTCGAGTTACAAACAAAAGTTCGATTTTTCGACTTTTAGACACATGTGAATATCGTGGTTGTTTGTAAAGTTAGGAGAAAATAACTTTTACATTCTCAAGGCACTTTTTTCTGTAT
>JABXWE010024749.1:0-28031 GCA_014611495.1 Limonius californicus | reverse complement strand
CAGGTGTTTACGGTACAAAAATTCAAAAGTTATGTTATTTAATTAAAAATTTTTAATGTTATAATGGTAATTCACTATTTTCTGAGACTATATAAAACTATGAAATCAATTATTGTCCCTAGCAAAGAAGGCATTGGCGGATAAATGAATAATAAGCTATTGACATTAATATATGCCACGTTGCAGGTGCCTCTTTTTGTTCATTAAAGTTATACATTTAATATTACCGTGCTAGTGATATTATTGAAATGGCAAAATTCAAGAAAAGGACTGTAATAAAATACCTTATCAGGAAAGGTTTATCGCTGCAGGAAATTTATAACGATATGTCCGAAATGTTGGGTGATTCTACCCCGTCATATCAAGTAATTAAGAATTGGTGCCGGTATTTCAAATTAGAAAGGCAGTCATGTCAACATGTATCAGTTGCTGGTCCACCAAAAAGTGTTGTCGCTCAAGAAAATATTGATTTGGTTCATGATATGGTACTGAATGATCGGAGAATTACGGTCAAATATATTGCTGAGACATATGGTTTATTCGTGGGAAGCGTTGAGAAAATTGTGCACGAGGAATTGGATCTGAAAAAAGTGCGCACGATGGATTCCAAAAATGTTGTCGACTGATCAGAAACGGACCATGGTTTCCACTGCTGCGAGCAATTTAAGATTAATCACACAGATTTGAATGGATTTTTGGAAAGATTTCTAACTATAGATAAAAATCGCTTTGATTCAGAGTCAAAACGGCAGAGTTTGGAATAGAGACATAGAGGTTGGCCGCCCCCACGTGAGTTCCGTGTGACTTCATCGGCCGGAAAGATAATAGCAACAGTATTTTGGAATTCTAAAGGAGTTATTCTTGTTGATTATTTACCACATGGTCACACAATAACGCACCGTATTCGCCAGATCTGGCCCCCAGTGACTTTCACTCCAAATTAAAAGAGCATCTTCAAGGAACTAATTTTTTGGATGATAAAGAGGTTATGGCTCCGGGAATGAGTGGTTTGCAGTACAAGACAAAGAGACATTCAAGCTCTGGAAATGTGTTAACCTTTTAGGGGATCATGTTGAGAAATACAGTTGTTTCAAATGTGTAAGTTATTTGTTTCTATATCAGAGCCACTAAATGATGAACCACCCTCGTATTGATGAACAACAGCAACCCCTATTCTTCCGTAGAGAGATTAGCAGAACACCTATATAATTTAGAGAAGTACATCTCATATAATAAGACAAAAAGTATTACAAGGAACGGGTTTTATTACTCAAATTAAACAAAAATCGAATAAGAACATGCAGCAATAAATGTTACATGTGGATTGCGCTATACATTTACAAATTGACAGAGAAAAAGATACAAAATAAATTACCATTCATTGTCGTTTATCGCATTTTATGTCATAGACATCTGACAAATAATAATCTAGTCAAACTTTTATGTGATTGGATGAACAAATATATCAGCCCTACAAAACTAATCAAGAAGAAATAACGTATTTCGAATTTACCCCATATATTATGAAGGGCTTTTAACGTGCAATAATAATACATCAATAATCATTAACTGTATATTAAATCAACCCATACTTTTTATTTAAGAATGATTATCAACGGGGAAAATTGCTCAGTTATAGATTTACTGTCATCATCATCAAGCAGCCTCTAACATCCACTGTTGGATATAGGCCTCCCCTAGGCGTCTCCATTCATTTCTGTTCTGGGCCTTTTGTATACAGTCCCTGCTATTCTCCGTATGTCGTCCGTCCAACGGGTTGGTGGTCTTCCTCTACTTCTGGTAAAGTCTCTCGGCCTCCACTGCAGGATCTGTGTGGTCCATCGTTCGTCATTTCTTCTGGCCACGTGTCCAGCCCAGGTCCATTTCAACTTTGTTATTTTTTCCGTAATGTCGCATACCCTTGTTTGTCTCCTTGTGTCTTCATTCCTTATTTTGTCTTTTAATGTTATTCCCAAAAGCGCTCGCTCCATCACTCTTTGCGTTGTTTTCATTTTCTTTATTGACTTTTTGGTTAATGTTAATGTTTCGGCGCCATAGGTCAATACAGGTAGAACACAGTGATCCCATACTTTTCGTTTTAAACAAATTGGGATTCAACTCTTAAATATGTGATTTAATCTGCCGAAGGCTGCCCAGCCCAGTCCAATTCTTCTGTTAACCTCACAAGTTTGATTGTCTCTTGAAATTCGTATTTCATGGCCTAGATACACGTAGCTTACTGCTTCTTCCACTATTTCGTCTCCTATGCTGATTTTTTCACTTAGTATTAAGTTCGTCATAATTTTAGTCTTGCTCAAATTTATTTGCAGGCCTACTTTCTCCGACTCTGTCTTCAGTTCCTCTATCATTTTTCTGGCTTGTCCAATGTCTTCCGCTATTAAAACAATATCATTCGCAAAGCGGAGGTGGTTTAAGTTTTCACCGTTTATGTTGATTCCTGTTTGCTCCCAGGAAAGTCTTTTGAAAATTTATTCAAGGGTTGCTATTTACTGTCATACGTGTACATATACATAACTTCATATGTAAGTACTTATGCGAAAATTGAAACAAACCATGATGCATATTAAAAGAAAATTCAAAACATGTTTTGCTAAATATGTCACACTACGGAGAGGAAAATATTAGTACCTACAGCCTGCTGTATGTTTTGCTTTCTTTTGCTACACCTTAACAGAGACATGTAACATATTAAGCTGCAGCCAAAGTTTATCAAATCCTTTTAGTACTTCATTGATATAATGTTTTATCTAATCTATATCGCATTCAATAAACAGAGTGATTCACGGGATAGTACGACTATAGGCAACCCAAAATGCAAGTCACAAGTTACAGCAGTATCCAAATCTTTACGATATTCTAAATCAGAAATGCATGTTCGATATGCGTGACAGTTTATATGATATAGCGCGAGGACGCTATCTTGCTGAAACAACATATATCATCTTGTATTTAAATTAAAAAGAAAAGAAAATTTAAATAGATCATATCGATTTTTATGAAATGGAATTCATATTAATAGAACTTTTTCTACGTTGACTACGCTTTACTTAAGCCAGTAAACTTCCAAGCGTATCAAACAGGCATCTGTGATTCATAGCACAATAAAAATTTAGATATAGCAATACCTTGTGGCATGTATTTTGGGTTGCCTATTTTTGGAATGGTACGCTGCTTCTATTTCGCGAATCCTGTGATTTCGTCCTCTGAAGAAAAGAAATTAAATGTTAATAAACTAATAAACTCAGATATAGTGAATTACAGACTAAGTTTTAACACTTATCTCAAAACCGTGTTTAAGCATATCTAAGTTTATTAAGTTAGTAAATAATATTTCAAAACTCTGAGGAAGTTGAAATCTTTAGTAGTTGTTACTACACGTTAAATTAAATTAAGTTATTGCATAAATTAACTAAAGAAATGTACAAACGTACTACTGACAAAGTTGAACATTATACAACAATAATTCGAGTTCCATTAATTCCGACTAAATTCGGAATTAGATTTCAAAACAGAATATGTAAATGTAAGAGCGCCTTTACAACAGCTTACAGCTTTTTGCCCTTCAGGTTTTTACGGCGTTTCAGACACCCTCAAAGAAACAAACTTACAAATAAAACTTTAGATAGATTTTGTTTCTCAACTTTCATTGCCGTTCAATTTCTTACGAAAACAAGATTGCTCTTGGTTTACTTATTAGCAACAAATATGTAGGAGTGTTAAACCATTCAGGCGAATAATTTTTTAGGATTTATAAAATTACTGCAAAATTAGCGCGAATCGGCAATGCAGTTGTACAAGAAGATCAAGTACTTTAGGATTATGTTACGTTGGAATATACAGGGTGAGCCAGCTAAGCTAAATTTGTTGTGCTACTAAATGAGACGTACCAAACAGACATACCGGATTCATAAAACTGTCAATAAAAATTTGGTTATCGTAGCACCTACTGATATGTGTTTAGGGTTCCTATTTTATGTTTTAGTATTCGGCACGTACTCTTTGATGAATCACCCGGTACTGCAAAGTAACTAATGAATAGCAGTATGTGAAGCTATGAATTAAGAAGATGTTACACGTACCGATAATAAAAAGTAACATGATGCCTGTAGACGAAATGGCCACATGAACAATTTCTTATAGATATACAAGGTGTTTAGAAAAAAGTCAGATAATGTACCCATGTACAGCAATCAAACCAAACAAACCAGTCTTAATGAACAGATTGTGAAATAACGAACAGTAAAGGCACTAACAGATAAATAAATGTAAAATTTGCCCTAATATAAAGGGATTATCTACTGAAATCAGGGGATGTAGATGGCGCTACAATTAAACCCCTTTTTCTATCCATCTGCCGTTATAGCTGTTATAGATTTAGTTCATTATCCAATATTGATTGAAAAATGTGGAGGAGTCTCTTTGTGCATAAACCAGCGCTGAACCGTATAATTTACAGGCAACAAGCACGCCTTCCAATAGTAGAGGTAATGTGCAATTAAAGAAGTCAAGATTTAGTTCACCAGTCGAAGGATTTAGTGAAAATACTGGCCCTATCAGACTGTCTTCCAAAACACCCAGTCAAACATTTAACAATTTAACGTCTTCGCTGGACAAACGTGTGAATCAGAATCAGTAAGCGGTTGTACCCGCTGGACATGGTACGGGATTGTGTATAGCAAACGAATAATAATAACTCAATTTTTGATTTCATGGCAAATAAAAATAATGTATTGCAAAAATATAAAATCGCCTCTATCTCTGAAACAGTTTGTTTTCAAACGTATGTTGATTTATACATTTTTGTTCGTGCAACTAGTAAGTTTAAAAGTTTAAATTAAAATCAATTATTTACAGTCCTACGTACTAAACTAGCCAATGGGTAATCCATTCTACCCAGCTTGATTAGGTAAACTTGTTTTTTTTTGCTAGTGTGTTGGTTTAATCTCAACGCACTAATTTGATATATGCAATCAATTTTTTAATTGTCAAGAAATATATAGGTTGATTGCATTTTCATTTTACATAAATTATGTCTATTAAAATGAAGTTACTAAAAAATATTATTTCGTAATTTCAACTAGTTTCCTCTAAAACAGCTAGTCCAAGAGAATTATCAACACAAATTTATTTTTAAAATTAAACACCCTGTATTTTGCAAGTTAAGATCTTATTCTATTCTTATTTCTAATTTTGTTAGAAATAACGTATCAGTAAATAAAACACCATCAAAATTTAGTTTTCGGCTCTCTGTCTCAAATCAACCTTTTTTTTCTCACTCATTCATACTACCGTCCCCCCCCTCCCCCCCGGAACCGCTATCGCATTACTTCAGGGGGGTGCGGGCGTCCCTTACACACTAACCATTCATGCAGCATGCACCCTAAACTTAACTAACTGAATTGCGGTCGCCCCAGTCGGGATTCGATCGCCCCAACGGAGCAACTGCATTTACTGTGACCTCGAGTGGCCAATGCGTTCTCGCACTCGACCACCGCGGTCCCTGTCTCAAATCAACCTGAAAAACCTAAACACAAAATATATGTTATTGTTGCCACACACGTTCCAATCGTTTTAATAAACGGGTATCCGATTATATACATACAAGATCAAATCTGGTGACCTTGGAGGCCAATTTCATAGCCAACAGTACTAAATAATGTTTTTCTCTTCAGATCTTATTGTGAAAATCCAATTAAAGATACAAAGTAAACTCTGGTGACCTTGGTGGCTAATTTCAGGGCCAACAGCACTAAATAATATTTTTCTCTTGAAATCTTATTTCTTATGTGAAAATCAAAATATACAATACAAGGTAAAATCTGGTGACCTTGGTGACCAATTTCATGGACAGCATTACTAAATAATATTTTTCTCTTCAAATCTTATTTCTTATGTGAAAATCTAAATAAAAATACAAGGTAAAATCTGATGACCTCGGTGGTCATATTAATTGCCGACTAGGCTAATTAATATTTTTCTCTTAATATCTTATTTTTTATGTGAAAATCAACATAAAGATACATGGTAGAATCTGGTGACCTTGGTGACAATTTAATGGCAGACTGGCCTAATTAATATTTTTCCCTTGAGATCTTATTTCTTATGTGAAAATCAAAATAAAAATACAAAGTAAAATCTGGTAACCTTGATGGCCAATTTCCTCGCCAACTAGGCTAATTAATCTTCTGCTCTAGAGATCTTATTTCTTATGTGAAAACCAAAATAAAAATAAAGGTAAAATATGATGACCTTGGTGGCCATATTAATTGCCAACTAGGCTAATTAATATTTTTCTCTTAATATCTTATTTCTTATGTGAAAATCAATATAAAGATACAAGATAAAATCTGGCGACCTTGGTGCCAATTTAATGGCAGACTGAGCTAATTAATATATTTCTCTTGAGATCTTATTTCTTATGTGAAAATCAACATAAAGATACAGGGTGAAGTCTGGTGAACTTGGTGACCAATTTAATGGCCAACTGGGCTAATTAATCTTTTGCTATTGAGGCCTTATTTGTGAAAATAAAAATAAATATCTAATATTACTTGGAATTAAGCAACGTTTTAACTTATTACAAACAAATATAAAAAAATGTTTATATTCGCTGATCCTTCTATAATTTTGTAGGTATGATTTGCGTAACGTAGATGTAGAATAAGTCACGAAAAACTATTAAGTGTAACAAAATATCTTTTTAAAACGTCCATATTAGAGGAAACTTTGCAGTAGAATAAAAAACCAACTTATATAAGCATTTTAAGTTTTGTAAACTAACTTTTATCTGTATTTCCTGTTAACACACCGGCAAAATCGATTACACGGGCGATTCTGTCATTTATCGAATGTTGTTCAACAATAAAAAGTATTTTTAGCATATGTTAACTTTTCGTAATAAACAAATTATATTTTTAAATGATAATCAACTGCTCTGTCTGAAATATTTAAACTATCGCACGCAATTGCTGCGTATGAGATTCGTATTTTAACTTCAAATAAAATTCGATGTTAGTCGTTAATTTAAGTTTGTTAGTACCTCCCAAGTTTGTGCCTTGGGGTAACATGCCAAATACATAAAAAATAATCAGAAAGTTATGAAAAGAAATCCAATTTGTACCAATAAATACATGTTTTTTCATAAAAGGCAAAGCGAAAACGCTAATTTTCCGCGAAATTAAAATGTAATAAAACATCTTTATTGGATTAATAACAAAAATGCTGTTTGTTAACTTGCAGATATTAAAATAAAAGTGTTAATTTCATTTGCCTGACATGCGATAACATATTTTTTCACCCGGTATAGGTAATAAACACGCATTAAAAATTTTAATATCGATTTTAAACGCGAACTAACTCTAACGGTGACATAAGTATGCACCAGTTCATATTGTACTTTTATCGACGCTTTGTTGGTTTGTATTTTTAATAAGGGGAATAAATCGATAACAATTTAAATTTTTATTATTTAATTAATACTTTACATAAAGCAGAGAACGCCAATAATAAGAAATAAAGCTGAATTCAAAGGAACGCATGATTATAATCGAAACTTTTCAAAGTTATTAATAAGAAGAAAATCTAAATAAAAATAATAAAAACTCGAAGAGCAACATTTTTATAAATTATTTTTAAAATTAATGGCATTTTACCTTCCTTATTATTCGTTAAAACACAATTTGTAAATATTTCCAAACTACTTTTTTTTTAGTTTAAAATTAAAACTTTTTCCAAACTTAGGTTACCACAGAAAAATTTAAGTTACTTACCTTACCTGTTGCCGGCTTTCGGGGTTTTCTTCACCCTTCGCAGGAGTTGACAGGACTGGCCACTAGCAGGACGATGTGTGCACGAAGCAGGACAAGTAATGCAGGTATGCACGACCACAGAACAGGTGTCTAGCGCCACTGAAGAGCGCCAAAGTTCGCAGGAGCTTAATACGGATCCTGCGAACCAATCGCAGGACTCGCACCCACAGCACTCCTGCAGTCAACCTATCACAACACGAGCTAAGAATCACTGAAAGCTCTGATTTTGTAGAGTGGTGAATTTATCAATGAAAAGAATACGCAGACATATGCTGATAACCCTAGAAGGGAATTTGTTTAAACCCACAGCCTGAATTGGGGAAATCTAGCGATTCAGTTATAGTAAATAATTATTTCTTTTAAAGTGTAGAGAAAGCGTAACATGTTATTTTATAAAGAAAGTATTACACAAATGCTGAAAAATCTAATCCATGCAAAAATTTGGTTAATTATCTCCGAATATATACAGTATGAAAAAGTTCTGCATTAGTTGCACAAATAAGATAAATTGCAGTTGAAAATCATTTTTTTTAAATATGTTTCGTTTCATCATTGCAACTCTAATACAGGTACTTAAGCACAATTCTAGTAATAATAATAGACCAAATGTTGACCAATAAAAAACGGAAACAATTCGATGTATAAAATTTATTCAAAAACAGAAACATTGTACATTATATATAATAATGTACTCTACACCTAAAAATGTATTACAATATACACTAATTAATTTTAAACTGTTTTACTACTTAATACGGCATCCTTTGTATTTAATAACTAACTCACATCTTTTTAGCATAGAATTCACCAGTTTTTGTAATTCTTCCTTCGTAAAGCAACGATACCAGGGACCAATTAGGGATTCCATTAATTCCACTATTTTGTGAGCTTTCTTCTTGAAATAATGTTATCAATCGCTTGCCATAAGTTTTCTACAGGATTTAAGCCCGGGGATTGTGCTGGCCAGTCTATTCTTTTAACTTTATTAGTCGACATCCAAGATTGAACAACCTCTGCTCTGTGGCAAGGAGCATTATCATCTTGAAAGATAAATATTACGTCAGAAAGTAACTCTTTTCACTAGGCAGCATCTTGTCCTGTAAGACATCAATGTATTTGGTTGCAATCATCATGCCAAATACAACATGCAGTCTACCCACACCTTCAGAAGACATCCAGCCGCATATCATGACAGAGGTTGGATGTTTAATTGCTGGCAGAACACAGTGTGGTGAAAATTCTTCTCCGGAAAATATTCTCACATATGGGTTTCCAGCATGATTGTTAATGTTGAAGGTAGATTCATGACTAAATAATACCTTCTACCATTGTTCTGGAGCCCAATGGCGATGATCCTTTGCCCATTTCAAACGGTGGAGCCTCGGTTTTTCTGATAGAAATTGTTTCCTCCGAGCAATCTCACCCCTAAGTCCATATTTCAGAAGTCTCTGTCTTACAGTAGTGCATACACTTACACCAGTAGTTTCGAACCATATTTTGGTTAAATCTGTTGAATTAAGACTTCTGTCTGCCAGCCTCGTCCTCAGCAATACACTGTCGTCCCTCATTGAAGTCTTTTTTGGACGGTCACTGCGGGGTTTACCTTTAGTAGTTTAGTATTTTTTGATCAGTCTAACAACTGTGGATTGCTTTAAATAATGAATGTACGGAGAATACTATAAAGGAAGTCTTAATTTAAAAATCCATATCTTGAGTGCCCTTTGATTTTACAAAATTCCAGAACTATAAACTAAATATATAAATGGCACTATTGAATTTTCACTTTTGTTGTCACACTTAACTTTAAAATGTCACCCACCTTATTCGTCGTCACAGAGACAGTCCACTGTCTTCTTTCTTCGTAGAATACCACCAGTCAGGCCCAAAATATTTCTTCCAGCTGTCCAAAGTTGTGCTAACCAACTACCCGGCTCTGTCCAGTACTTATTCCGCTATTGCCTCTCTAGCTTAACTTGCAAACCTTACATTTTACTTCTGCACTTTCCAACTCTTCCAGAATATAAATCATAGTTATGAACCCACAAGTAATTGCTGTTGCATAAGAACAAATTCAAACTCATCCACTATTCATTTGACAATTTATTGATCAACTCACAAAGGAAATACTTCTACCATATTTTATATTGTAAATCTCATAAAATAACTATTTAATTTCCAGACTTTTATACGAAGTACATACAAATACACCTTTCAGTTTTTTTAATATTTTCCGTAACTAATAAATAAAAATTTTCTTTTCCCCAATTACCAATCACGATCAATATTTTAAAAACACAACCTCCTATCTATAAATAAATTATATGATATCAACAACCATCGGAACAACGCATGTAATAGATAAAATTACCAAACATTAATAATAAATAAATAAATGATTTTTAAATATGTTTTGGAATAGATTTAGGCCGAAAAAGAAACAGATTATAGAAAGCTCCAAATCTCATCACACATCATCCCTGGTTTATTACCATAAGTATAAAAGTTATTGAAGAAAAATAAAATGTTGAAGCACCTTCACCTGCCAATACGATATCACAATAATATATATATATATATATATATATATATATATATAAACATACACGGTGTTTAAAAAAAACGTTCGGATATTTTATCCATCTCATCAATACAAACAAAAAAGTTCTAATAAATTTGGGTTCGAAAGTCAACAGTTTACAAGATACAGCCAAATTATTTTTATATTACGCAGAGCAGAGACGCAGAATCGTATTCATTACATCTGCTATGGAAGTGGATAAAACAACATTTGTTTGAGTTTCTGTAAGTTTGTGTTAGTGTTGTTGGAATATGTATACCAACGCGGAAATGGCAGATATGCATTTCATGTATGGTAAGGCCAATGGTAATTCTTATGAGGCACGTCGCTTGTTTTCCGAAGCACTTCCGAACCGTGTGACAAATTTTTTACAAATTAGCATCAACGTTTATCCGAAGTTGACGCATTTAAATCAAGAAACTGTGGTGGTGGTCGGCCTAGATCAGTTTCTACTCCTGAAGCGGAACAACATTTTAACGAAGATTGAAGAAAATCCAGGTACCAGTACTAGAAGACTTTATGCCGAAACAAATATTAATGCTTCCCTAATTTGGAGAATGTTACGTGAGGAGCAATTGTACCCATACCATATTCAAAGGGTACACGCTCTTATTATGCATGATTATGCTGCTCACCTGGTGTTTTGCTGATGGGCACTGACAAGAGTTGCAGAAAACGCAAACTCTGTTAGTGAAGTCTTATTTATTGACCAAGCTAGTTTCACAAGAAATGGCAGTTTTAATTTCCACAACAGCCATGTTTGGTCATGGAAACCCACATGCTATTATTGAATCGAATCATCTGCAACGATTTTCTCTTAACGTTTGGTTTTGTGTTTTTGTAGACCATATGATAGGACCTTTTTTGTCCGAACCGTTTGACTGGCCAATTGCATCTTGACTTTTTGCGTAATGCCTTGCCACTATTGTTAGAAGATGTATGCCACATTCATAGAATGAATATGGTTGACGCACAATGGGGCACCTGTACATTTTTCATTCATGGTCAGAAATTTCCTAAACGAAAATTACAACATCAGGTAGATAGGGCAAGAGGGTCCAGTTGTGTGACCACCTAGATGTCTTGACCTCAATTCGCTCCACTTTTGTATTTGGGAGTATTGAAAGCCTCAGTTTAGTCAAGCCCTGTGAATAATTTAAACGAATTGCGAGAACGAATAGAACATGCCTTCCAGACTGTTCCTATGAATCCGGGAATCTTTGAAAGAAGGCGGCGCGCGGCGTTCATTTTTACGGAGATGCGAAAAATGTGTACAAATGGAAGGAGCACGTGTAGAATATCTACTTTATTTATTTGTAATTAAAATGATTTATTTACGTGAATATTTGTTTTAATGGATGATTGAAATAACAAGCAATATATTTATTTTCTTAAAAAAACTCCGTTTATCCAAAACGATTGATTTTCGAACCCATGTTTTTTATGACTTTTTTGTTTGTATTGATCAGATCTATAAGTGGGTAAAATATCCGGGCACACTTTTTGAACACCCTGTATATATATATACTCATAACATAATAAGTATGTTTCCTAATCAATCTTTCAGGTTTCACGATAAATGCGTTTTAATTATCCCATTAGAAAATGCGGGAATAACTGATTATCACTGTTAGAAAAGAACTTACCTTAATTGTTTTCTATGGAGTGCTAAGTACCTAATTAAGAGATAAGTTGTTGACATAGTCATTAAAATCAAATATTTTAAAGTAAAGTAGCTAAACTTCTAGAAATAAGTATTTTCTTAAGTGATGCAGAACCTTTTCACACCACTGAATTTATGGTAAAAATCCCATTAGGGAGTATGTCCTGCAAGGCGGAAGGTCAGAGCTTCCGTATTCTTGCTCGAACACCCAGTATTCATTCATGACACGTGGTGATGTGGTAGGCATCACGCATTAACCAATCGCATCATTCCCCCTTATCCATACAAACGCAGGTACCCAATTATTTAAAGCGACACCGGAGCCCAATGTTCTTAGTACTGGAGAACACCAGTCGATACGTATTATTTGTTTATTTACCGTTGAACACACAATTGAATAATATAAATAGATTGATATTATGATTTCAAGGGTAAAAGATAATAATACATCATGAAAATCTCAAAAGATAAAGAATTACTTTAAAATAACCTGATACATTCTACAAAGCCCTGAAAATTTTAAGCTATGTACAGGAGCTTCTGAAATATCCAGCAAACTAACATGTCTCGAATTTTAAAATCGCAGTGCTATTGACGCTCATCATACATTAAAGAGCATAAAGAACAAATTGAAGATAATCCCACAAGAGGTTTGTTTTATAGGAAAAAGCTAGTATTTCCAAGGAAAAGTTACTTTCGTACCTGATGAGAACCAATTATATGAATCTTGTTACTTCAAAGCAACTAGGCTTCAATTTTCAACATAATGGGCTACTAAAGTGCCTTAAAATAGCCGTTTCCTTTTGTGATCGTAGCTACATTAGTATGTTTTTCAGTGTTATACAAGAACATAATAAAATGGAAAAACGACATTTATGATATATTTGTACTTAATTTATTGCAAATTTTGAGGTCATTACAAAAGTTTACCCTCTAGGAACGTAATGCCTACAACTCCATGATCGAAAGTTATGTAATTTTCTTAAAAATCAGTACAATGCCAAAACTTGTTATACAATCTTCTTGTTTAGCATAACGAGCAGAGACACAATTATTACAACGTAGCTAAGCTCGTACATTCGACCTACCTTTATTTTACGAGGTGTATTCAATTGAAACTCATCTTTGCTCGATAAAAAATGTATTCCACAATTTAATTACAAATATTATAAATAATTCCCAATCACCATCCTCTAGATTTCTTGATCGCATTACATCTCTTTTTATCGTGTACGCGGCCTTCCATTTTTCCTCTTTTGCCATGAAACCTATTCATATATTCTTCTATCCGGCATTCTCCTACGGTGTCCGTATCAGAGCAACTTTTTTTGTTCAATTACGTCGATAATTGATACGTTCTATAATGCCTTCATTGCATATTCTGTCTAAACGGGTTACTGTACAGCTACTCCAGTAATTCATTTTAAACAATTTCAGTCTTCGTTCACATTTCTTATTTATCGTCGATACTTCCGAGCCGTATGTGGATATACTTTCCATAATCGTTTTGTATAACATTTTTGTTGCTTTTGTTGTCTTCTTACTCCATAGGATTGGGTTGAGCAACTGGATTGTTCTAGTTCCCTGAGCCACTTTATTTAATATGTCTTTTTCCCTTACTCCTTCGTTCGTTATAGTAACACCTAAATATTTATACATACAAACAAAGGTATTATACCTTTGTCTGTATGTATGTCTTTGCTTTGACCCTCTACAACAAAATATTTTGCTTCATACAGGTTAATTTGTAGACCCCATTTGTTATATTCTTCTGTCAATTTACGTATCATATATTCACTCTCTTCTTTATCTCTAGCGGTAATAATTTGATCATCTGTAAAGACTAATGTATGCAAGATGTTGTCTCCTAACGGTATGCCCCTATTTCTTGATACTTTTTGGTCCAATTGTGCAATGCTTGTTTTGTAGCTATATATTTTGAATAAAGTGGGCGATATGAAGCACCCTTGTCTTAGCTCTTGGGGACAAACGAATTTTTGTGCATATCTATTATTTATTTTTACCCTACCTGTGTTGTTTTCAAAGAGTTGTTTAATTGCCTTCACATATACTCTCTTTGTTTTACTTCCTTCAAGTACTTCGCATAACTTCGTAATTGGTTTGCTGTCGTAGGCTTTCTTAATATCTATCAATGTTAAATGTATTTCCCTATTATGTGCTATTGTCTTTTCTGACAATTGTACTAAACAGAAAATATTATCTATACAACATCTCCCCGCACGGAATCTTCGTTGTTTTTCAATTTGTTCTATTCCGTCTCTAATCGTGTTTTTATTACGCGTCTGTACAGTCGAGCTATAGAACTGGTGGTTGCCATCTTTCTTATGTCCTTTCTTGTGAATTGAACTTTTAAATGCTTCTCTCCATTTAAAGAACTTTCTGCTCCCTGTAAATATTTATTAAATATTTTTTTTTATAACTGTAGGGGTGTATTTCACCAATTCTGTCGGACAACCTTCAGAACCTGGCAATCTTCTGTTTTGCATCCCCGTAGTACTTTTCAGATGTCTTCGATAGGTATTTTTTCATAGTATTCATCCGTAGTATGCAAAGGTTCGTATTGTACATTCCTGTATTCGGCTCTACTTTCAAATAAAAGGTTTTCATACTATTGCTTCCAAGTGCCTATGGTAACTGGTTGTAGTGTATTTCTTACATTATTTCTTAGTTATTTAATCATTTTCCATGCTTCATTGGACTATGTACTACATACAGTCGATCCACTTTGACACATTTATCTTACCACATTACATTCTTCAGCTTTGTCACTCCCTTTTTTACTTGTCTGTTACACCGTTGATACCTTTTTTGTGTTCTTCGTCTTGGGTCGAAAGCCGCTTTTCTGTAGATACTTCTTCTCAGTAGCCAGTTCTTGAATGACATCATTCTACCAACTATCTTTGTTTTTATTGTAACTGTTCTGATTCATCATTCTTCTCAATGACTCCTTGAGTGCTTTAAATAGTCATTCTTCTAAGTTTTTGTACATAAATTTCACTCTGTCATCTAGTTTTATTTATTATATTGTGATATTGTTCGAAAATCTCAGTTTATATCGAAACTGAATCTACTCGTTCCAAAATTTAAGAGTGGTGTACTTAGATTGGGTCATTGTTTTTTGTACTTAAAGTACATTTTACCTTTTACCAAGAAATGGACAGAACGGCATTCAGCTTCTCGCTGCACCCGTACATCAAATGCTCACATGTTTGACTGTTGCTTGATTATGCTGTAGTCAATTATCGATTCTCATGCTGTACTTGTTCGTCTCCAACTTATTTTATGTATCATTTTGTTCTTCAAGAATCCGTTTAATATAGACAGATCTATTCGCATACCTCTATTATTCTTCGGGCATTGTTGTTCAGTTTGGTTAATACTTCCCCATATCTTCTCACGACTGGATCATGTACTTTACATCCTGTTCTGCCATTGAAATCTTTTATCAATACTATTTCGTGTTGGAGATTTACTTTACCTAATATATTCGCAAGTTGGTCTGTGTACTCTTCTTTCACTGCTACTATTGCGTCATCTCATGGAGTATATATTCCTATGATTTTGATTTCGTGGCTCAATAATTTCATCTGAATTGTAATGAAATACTCATAGAGTTGTACTCAATTTTTAATATAGTTCTTCAGTTTCTTGTGTACACCAATAGGAACATTTCGCTCTCTTGTTCTTGTCTACACTACTGTAAATCTGTATGTAATCTCATTTTTCTTCTACGCCCTTACGTTTCTTTTTAGTTTCGGCAAGTATTCCTATATCTATGTTTTGCTTCAAATCTCCCCAAAGACTTCCGTGTTTTTTGTTGCAATTCCTTGTACGTTCCAACTGGCAACATACTAAATCGTTTTCCTTGCGTATAGCCCTCCTTCATTAAATCTGTCCGGCTGCTTCCGAAGCTTCGTCCTAAGATTTTTTGTGGTTCAAAAGGTTTTCCGGTCATTCGGGTACAGGTCCAAGACCAACACCCAATATAGGGGAACAACTAATTTGTGTTCGAGATTTTCATCCCCTAGACTAATTATCTTACTGTACTGTAGAGATTAGCCTTCCCTATTTAACTAGTTCATCTACTCTCAAAGTCTAAAATTTCATATTTCCTTTTCCGGGCCGTTAACCATTTTTCATCCGGTAACCCTAGACAGAGGCCCTTACTGGGTGCTATCAACCGGCCCAGTTGAATCCAGGCTTTTTAATGAGGTTGTTACTCCTCCCCCTCCTCTTTTCTCAAGCGGGCTTGGGACCGCCCATGGCAGAGTTTAATATATCATATACCTACCCATTATTTGGTTGTTGTGGGTAACGGGTAGATACGACGATCCTGACGGAAAATGAATTTACTTCAGGACTAGCGACCCTGGCCACGTGAGCTCTGGGTTTTTCTCTCACTTCCTAATACTTAGAGAATTGAGTCTCAACCTTAATCCTAATCACACATATATTTTATCCTTCCTATAGGCTATCTATACCTGATAGAGGGCAGCAGTGTCCATCAGTACTTCAAAGGGCAGAAAAGATTATTTTTTCATGGCGGGAATATAGTATTCAGAACGGCTGGAGTACTAAGGTGTGGGAAGCGGGAAGCTACTACATTTCCTAGAGCATTATAATCACCACCCATCTGAGAAGATAGAGGAGAACCCATTATTTAATAATTTATGACTTGCTATTTTTATGTATTTTCTTTTTTGAATGGATTTTGTGAGAAACACTGAGGTAAGGAAGAAGCACAACAAGCTAGCTTCAACTCCCAGTAATGGTGGCGATAACTTATTTTTACTTATCCCGTTTCTTTCTATAATAGGTTTTCGCAAACAGTGCTTCCTCTCTGCGTTATCCGAAGAACCAATTATATCGGTTTGTTGCCGGCTGTCAAACGCGATCGTTTTGTCTGTAACTGAAACTACAATGAAAAATATAATATTGTCAACACAATTGGTTTCACTAAATGTATATACTAAAGTGATGTTGTTTAGGCGGGTACATGGTTCGGGGTTGCGTATGGCTCCAAGTACAACACTTGCCATTACTAAGTAGCTTACCCCTGCTGCGTACGCCAGCGACACCAAAAATGTTTCCTCGTCGGAACAAATTATATGCCGGGTAGAAATACTGGTTCGATAAAAATAATAAAACATCGAGATTTTAATATGGACATAATTATTCATTTTATTAATTTAGTAAACAAATTAAATTTGAACTATGGAAGAAAACAATATTAAATTATAAAAATATATATAATTAATATAATTAATATTAGTCATCAGAGAAATTTTCATACTCATCAGATAAATCGTCGTCACTATCGCCATGTAAAGTTATAAGAAGTGGTGCAATATCTTCGGTGTCCAAACAACTTTCACGTTCCCACCACTCTTCAATGATATTTTCTGTATGAATCACACAGTCTTTCCAATTTTTTGCACTACGCTGATTTACGGCTTCATTCCACATGCCCAACACATTTTCTTCTTTAAATCCGTTGCGGCCAATGTGTTTATCATAATATCTTTTACAGTTTGACCATATAAATTCTATGGGGTTGAACTGACAGTGATATGGCGGTAAACGTAGTGTCTAATGTCCATGTTCCCGAAACATTGCATCAACAACATATTTTTTTCTTTCTTGTTTTCTTTGGCTATTCTTAACAACTCCACTTTTAGGGCATTTTTGGATACATAAGATGCTGTGTATCGAGCCAATCTTTAATTTGCTGCTTTCTCCTTCCACCCGTCGGTTGTCTTTCGGTAAGTCTCGAATGATACAATGCATTATCTAATACCATCAGGGATGGCTTTTCCAGAGCTGTTATAAGTTGATTTTTCAACCATTCCTCAAATTTGTCGCTATCCATATTATCATGATAATCGGCGCTGTTTGATTTCCTGGAAAAAATTAAACTTGCGACAGGAATAAATCCGTCAGTAGAACCGGCATGCAAGACTATGTAACGCTTTCCACCGTTACCTGATGGTTTTTTCACAATCTTTGGAGTGTCATCTTGCCAAGATTTTCTGAATTCACCTTTAGAAATAATCCACGTCTCATCAAGAAATACAACTTGTCTCTCCTTTGATTCCATGTTTTTCTTATATTGCTTTAAAAAACAACTATTTGGTGGGCTATATGCCGCTGTTCGCACAAAAATCGTCGATTGCAACCTTTTTTAAATTTAAAACCGCAACTTTTCAATAATTTTGATAGTGTTTGTACACACACATTGACAATTTCGCGTTCTTTTAATATATGCTGAAGTGTTGCCAAAGTAAATGGTATTTTAGATACATACTGTAACGTTGCGCCCCGCTGCTCATACGTGACGCAAACGCTTCAACAATTTTTAACCTAGGTAGTCTCTTGAGTTGTCCAGAATTCAAAGATACGTGCTTGAAAAACAATAGATTTTATTATAACTGATTTAACTATATGTACATAATATTTGTCAAAAATGAATGAAAACAATTCTAATTAATGAACAAATAAAAATCAATCCTCGGTACGCCATTGCGTTTTCTTGGTAATCCGACTGATCGGCCCTCCGGGTCGATGGAACGACTCCCAGCTGTTCTGGTAGTTCACGCGTTCGGCAGTGGATCAAAATGGCCGCCGCTGTCACCTATATGCGTACAACATAAACACTCAATTAATTTAGTTTTCGATGGCCAAAGCAATGAAATTCCCTTGCGTTTGGATCAACGAAATACGGGATTAGTGATAGTGAATTTTACAAATTTCCAGTTTAAGAATATGGGCTTTAATGAAATCAAACTGTGGTCGTCTTTGTGCAAAAACTCACCAGTGTTTCAATCGTCGCAAGTAGCTTTCAGAATAAACAATCTGTATGTATTAATTTGTAAAATTCTACGTTAATTGAGCTTCAAACAGGAGATTTATAAGCAAATCAGAGTTCCTGGAAGTAAAAATTCACACTACACGTTTTCTAACAGTGCAGTGTAGTATAAATAATTTAACCTGGCTTTGCGTTTATTAACAGAGGATTCTGGCGTTTATATTGAAAATGTCTGGTACACGGATAATTCTCTCTAATTAGCTGACTAAAATTCTCCAGTCTTTCCAAGAAGAAAGGGGGGTTTTAATTTCCCCACAGATTTGCACAAACTGTACTCCGCGACAGAATCTGTGGATCGCTTTGAATTGTTCAAAATGCTCCAAATCAATTCAAAATTTGCTAACGGGACTTACAATAATTTGCCGTTTCGTGAAATTGCTCCACTAATCAAGACAAACCTTGTACAGGGTGTTCAAATACTAACAACAGGGGATAATACAGTTTGGATTAGTCACCAATTGGAACAGTGGCCCTCCAAAAAATAATAATCTTTTCTACAGAATTGTTTACTGAGGTTCCACGATTCAAACACCGGGGAACTACAATAAAAATGTCTGCACAGGGAAAACGTACTACAGGGCACTCAAATGGACAAGCAAAGCAGGTTAAATATTTATATCTACTAACTTTACTGTCAAAAATATCCTGGAGATCCAACGATTTCGAACGGCGGTACGATTGAACAATATTGACCCCAACGGCCGCCTACGATCGACGTACACTAGCTCGCTTCGCTTCGGACTCGGTCACTGGAAAATCAAAACTATTAAATACGTTAATACAACGGCAAAAATACTGGAAACTTAATAATTCACTTGAAGGTAAGTATAAGGAATTATCAAACGGATTCTACTAGATTGGTTATTTACAGGAACCGATTTTCAATACTGGAATCTTTAAGAATACTCTTAAAGAAGGCTGCGGAACATTTTCTGACTTTTGATGATATCAAGAGCCAGGAAAATAAAGATAATTCAAATGGCCGCGCGTGCGGTTTTATACAAGCCATTTCCCACTTCCGTCATGCGCGCTCCCCCCTCTGCCGGAGAAAGGGACGCTTGTTCTAGAACATTCTACGTCACGGTTGTGGCAGATGTATGTTGATGTTCTGGTATCTTCAAAATGTTGAACCTTCGTGAACTTTGTAATTAAACCAAATTATGCACTTGTCAACATTTTGGCCCGTTACAATACAAGCCGTAAATTACGTTTCTGATGTCCATTTTAATACCTTCACACACGTCATCCGATTTTGGTTTTAATCTTGCATTACTATTCTTTTTGTCCGTAAGAATATTTTCTTTATCTTCGTATACAGTACGTTGAACACTACGAACACTCACTTTCAGGGCAGCTGCAACTCTTTCTTGAACAGAAGATGAAGGTAACAGTAGACCGCCGTTTTCTTTTTCTAATTGAAAATACGCCAAAAATTAAAAGTTTTGTATTATAATCTAAAACTTTACTTTTAGGCATCTTGAGATCCTCTTATCACAACAGGTTAAGGTAGACTGACCAAAACTAGTAATTAAGTGGTCAAAATGCAAGCGTTGTTAGCTTTCTTATCTCACAATAAGTACCTAAATCATTACGGAGCAATAATGTAATTGTAAATAACCTGACTTAGCTAAGAGACTCCATAAAAATAATGATTATACATGCTTTCTAAGTTCGGAATTTTCAGAATAATGTTAAATAGATTATGGAATTAAAAAAATTATTATTATATTATAGATGAGTAAGGCAATTTTCTCTATTATATTGACTGTTGTTCCGACCATTCTTTATATTGTAAAATTTTGAGAGCCGCTGGTATAAGATCTGAACATTTCTATCCCATTTGCTGTTATTATATCTGTGTGTCATATGTACCTACCTGTCTTGCTCAGATTCATTACCCGTACTTACGGCTAATTTCGTCATGACGTAAAGGCAATCGCTAGACCTACGTTTCTTAAAACATACGAAATTCTTACTCAAGATAGAAAGTAAACCAGTGCCAACGTACGTGTATTTTCAAATGGTACACCCGCCTAAACAAAATCACTTCTAATATAGGACCAAACTTTTAGTAACGAATGTGAAATTGCTACTGAAGCAGGTAGTGTGTAATCTCTGAACAATAGCTTTGGTGCTTGTTGGTCTGTGGTCAGGGCCGCATGTAACTTTCTTGGCAATGGCAGCAAAATCCGGCGATGCAACTTTTTATTGAAATGCTATAATAATATATGTATGTAGGTAAGATTAAATTAAAATTACCGGATGACCGACCATCTATTCCCTAAATATTGTTAAAAATCTTAAGGTTATAATGAGTGCTGTTGTCCACTAACGATGTAGATAATCATGTTAAATTTGTTTTCGAAAGTATGCGAATTTGGTTATTGTTGTAGGTCAAATGTGTATATTATATAATTTAAAAATAAAGTATTATTTTAAGTATTTCTGGTAGTAATAACATATTTATTTATTCATTCACAAATTTTCTTGAATACGTTCTTGATTGCCTACTTGCAACGACCTAACACTTGCACCTTACCTTTAAATCAACAGCTTAACATTCGCCACTAAAAGTTTGGTCCAACTATACATGGGGCATTTGTCGAAAGGCTAACATAGGTGAAAAATTATCGAAAGCTACAACAAATACCATGGCTACTAAACAATTTAAATACTTAAATTAACCAAATAATGAAGAATAATGTGTAAGAATCTCACGTGGTAAAGGCATGCCATAAAAGATATATAGTGGTGAAATGTTTAATCATTTAAGCAGTGGTAATACTAAATCGAATAGCAGCACCCTCGCTGTATTCTCAATTTATGATTGCTTAAATAATAAACAACCTAGCAACTAAGAATATTAACAAAATATATTTATACACTTCAGACACTTTCGACGAAGAAAAAGTTAATTGCTCCTCCATCATTTTGTATTAACAAAACATGTGCGCAAACTACACTTTCAATTAATGGAAACATTTAAAATGTCAAAAAACCTCTACTCGGGGCCAACAAGCAGAGTCTACTTCATCAAATATTTGCGCAATGGATGAGAGCTCATTTATAAAGCCCTGTCTGCGAGGTGAATCGCAACAGAATATTTAAGTTCTCTTTCCGGCATTAACTGTTTTTATATAAAAAAGACACCACGTATTGCTTGGAATTCTCACAAGGAGTTTCGCCCTGCGGAAAAGAGTTTTAAAGCCGTACATTCTAGGAATTCTTAATTAAATTTAGAAGCTGTATTTTAAATTAGAATCTACGCGTCTATATATTAATTTCGTGTCTCTTCCACAAATGAAGCTCCACTAAGGTAATACGGCGGCTGATGTCGCTCCCGTTGAGCCAGGATGTAACTCTTAAAGCAATAGGCGTTTTTCAGTGATTCATTAACAGTTAAACATACTATGTTTAATATTTATATAAATTATTACAAACATAATACAAATAATTTAAGTTAATTAATACGTATAACCAAAGGTACCTACTAGAAATAGGATATGGTGAAAATGTAAAAATTACATGGGCAATTATCTACAACGTTATTAACGTTACAAGAAATATAGTAGAAATATAATATTAGAAACAGAGGTAGTAAGATATTGAAAGACGATTTTCCTAATTTTAATCTTTTCAAAACACTTTTACAAATTTTTGATCGAATTAAAGTAAGAAAATCTTTTATAGAATCCTAATTCAACTATTTATGTTCCTAAAAGTAGAATTTTGAAGTATATATAATGCTTAACATAGGTCCTCAATGACATTTGGAAAGTTACCCTGGAAAACAATTCCTCTTTCATATCTGCTACACACCCACATATTAATAGTTGCAGCTTAAAACAAGTATAACAATCCCAATATTGAGAGATGTGAATGAAATTAGTATCAGTAATTACCCCCAGTTGCACCAACTAGTATTTCAAGTAAATAACTGATAGTTTTGTTAATAAATTTAACTTAGTACTTATTACACAACCAGTGAAATACTGATAATGCTTTGGTTAACCTCACTGGAAGTTACGAATTTTTTGAGCGAAATAATAATAAAGCATTTGCAGTGTTGCTAGATCACGTAAAGATATTTTATACGGGTTGGCATGCACCTTCCTTTGCCAAAAATTAGAAAATATTGGGGATAAATGTAAGTGTGAAGATAACAGGTATGCAACAACGGGGAAAAACAGTCCAGAATTGACACAAGGGTATTAGTATCGCCATTTTTTAAATTTATATTCAGGGTGTCCCGATAAGCGACTCGTAGAGGTCTTTCCTGATACCCCCTGAATGGAAATATGTTGAAATTTTAAAGATCCGCAGATTCAATTCTCGCCATCACTTTAAGCGCCAAACATTGGTGTTGGTGTTTAAAAATAAAGTTTGTATTTGTCAATTTCATAGTTCACATTTGAGTTGACTTATTTTAATTTCGATTTGCGTTCCTTTTACGTTAGCTTGTGTGTTTAAAGTGTGGAATGTACATATGATGAATATGTTATGATTTTGATAGTTGGGGAGTGCCGTGGTAATTTGAATACGGCGGCAAAATTGAACAGGGAGAACAGAAGACATTCTGTTACTCAGACCATCAGACACGCTGATCAAAGGTTACGCGAAACTGGCATTGTTGGCCCTAATATACGCATAGGAGGTGGTCGAAAAAGAATGTCAAATGTTGAGGAAGACGTCTTAGAGATAATTGAGGCACAGCCAGGGGCAAGTACTCGAGGTATTGCCAGAGCCTTGGAGTTGTATAAATCCACGATTCATCCTAACCTTCAGGATAATAATTCATATCCTTATAAAAAAATTGAGCCAAATTTACGCAACAACCGCAATTGAGATCATGAAAATCCTACGCCTCATGATAGAAATTAAGTACGGTTCAATATTAATGTTGGAGCAGATTGTAGATATTTTGCAATTGGTCCTGTTATCATCCCAAACGGGCTGAACTCTCACAATTATTAACATTTTCTAAATGAGCTAGTACCAGTTCTTTTGGAAAATGTACCACTTGTAATAGGGCCTGATATGTGGTGGCAATAGGATGGTGCTCGAGCACATTTTGCTATGAATATTCAGATACGATTAAACCAACACTATCCTGGAAGGTGAATAGGACCTATGCTTTGGCCTAGATTTTTTGGTGGAGGTTTTGGAAGTATTTGGTGTATCTATTTTCAAATATATATATATATATATATATATATATATATATATATATATATATACATCTTACAACCATTTGTGCGTCCATACATTGTAAATTTAGATTTCTTTCTGCGTCCAATTACTTTCTGCATCCGTATACGGACGCAGAAAGGTTTTTCCATGCTATTTAGAGATTAAAAAACCGCCAACTTTCTGGCGGCAGTGCATTTAACACGTGGGCAGATGTGTCACCTTCTAGGCCAAAAATATGAAGTCTATGGAAATTTGCGGGGTTAACATGAACATTTAAAATTTTTGAATAAGGACGCAGAAATAACTGTACGGTGTAAAATACTGTATAAACATAGTTTGAGTTTTTAACAACAGGGGTTCGTGTATATTTTTTGTATATATTCATTTTACCATTTTGACGAGTGTTCTGCGTCCCCTAAATTTGGCAACATTGTTTTGCCGTTTATACATAGTGATTACCTTTTGTACGTGCTTTTTACTTACTAAGCACTGCGCGATTTCAGTTAATACCGAAGGATTTGCAAAACCATATGAAACTTCTTTTACAAGCAGCCCTCACTTTGTGAAGGGAAATAATTTATTTTTATTTTCAAATCTGATCAACCAACTGTAGGATATAAAATTTTACAGAAACATGCAATATTATGTGGTGCAAAAAATCCACAAGCTTTAACTTCTACGAAGTTAAGAAAACATTTGGTCACGTTAAGTCAAGTACTGAATATGAGTAATAACGATGTAGAACAATTGGCTACATTTATGGGCCACACAAAAGACGTACATAAGGTGTACGGACTGCCAGATGATGTATTTCAAACTGCAAAAATTGCCAAAGTATTAACGTTGATGGAAAGCGGAGATGCAGCAAAATCTAAAGGAAAAACTTTAGAAGAAATAGATTTGAATATGGAGGAAGAAATATGTGAAGAAAGCGATAAAGATCTAGAAAGCATAGATGATAACCTACGAAATGAATTAGAAATTAGTGGGAATAAAGAAGGCAACGCAGAACAACCTAAAAACATCAAACAAATAAACCGCAAAAAACGACAACTTGTGCCTTGGACTACCCAACAAAAGACAGTGGTTACAGATTTCTTTAAAACGCACGTCAAATCTAAAAAACCACCAATCAAATCAGAATGTGACATTTTAAAAAGAAAAGTATCCATATCTGTTAGAAAATAAATCACGGCTTAAAATTAAAGTTTATATACGTACACAAAAAAAAGTAATTGTCAATATGACAGAGCAGGCAGTTCATGTTTCCATTGCGTAACGCATAATAGTTAGATTTGTTGTGAATGAGGGTGCGAAACCAAGTGATATTTTGCAAACAATTCAAGCACAATATGGGGAATCCATCTTATCGAAAACCCAGGTGCTTTAATGGTGTAACAAGTTTAAGAAGGGCCGTACAACGGTCGAAAATTTGCCACACACGAGACGTCCGAAAACTTCGACAACACAAACCAACATTGACCTGATAAACGACCTTATTCTTGCCAATAGAAGAATTTCTGTCCGTGAAATGTCTCATGGCCGATTTTTTGAGAAAACGACGTACCATTAATGCCCCTTATTATTCTGACTTGCTCACTCAAAAAGTTAAGCCTGCATTTCGTTCAAAAAGGAGAAACCGTTCAATCAAGAGTCTCATTCTCCTGCACGAAAAGGTCCGACCTCATACTGCCCAATTGACTACAAATGTCCTCGAAAAAATGCATTGGGAGATTCTACCACATCCACCTTTTAGTCCGGATTTATCACCATGTGATTTCCATCTCTTTGGACCGCTGAAAGAGGCATTGGGTGGCTCAAAATATCAAGACGATGATGATGTTGCCGAGTTTGTGCATGAGTGGCTTCGCGCCCAACCAAAAACATTCTGTAAAAGTGGCATTATGAAACTCCCACACCGATGGCAAAAGTGCATAGACTTAGAGGGTGAATACGTGGAGAAATAGTGTAAAAATTATATACTTATTGCAGTTAAATAAAAAGTTACAGCCAAATTCCGCGTCACCATTGTGCAAACATACATTAACATTGCGCTTCATATTTTCAAATACGTTTGCCAACTATATTGGTGTGATTTGATTCACTGCATTCCCTATGCCTCAGTGGTGGCGAACCTATGACCCGGGGGTCACACACTGACCCACGAAGGCTTTTTAATGACGCATTGGGTTTTATAAAGTTATTTTTGATATCATACAGCAGAGAACAGACAATCGAAAACACTAAAAAATTAAAATTTTTTTGTCAACAAATTTTCGGTAGTATTTCCAAATTATTGGTACCCTTTTTAGCCCCCCTTTCCAAATGATGCCACTCACTTAGTGACCCACGGGCTAGCATTAAAAAACTAATGAACAAAAGTTTTCCCATTTCTCAAAAAGGTTCGCCATCACTGCTATGGTATGCATATGGAGTTCCTTTTTACAAGCCTTCAGATATGTTCTATATGAAAACCCTGTAACCGAAATGTTTGGTAAAGAACTTACAAACACAAATGCATATTACCTGAGCAGATAAATAGCTTAAAGATTTGTGGAGACTTGTTACCTATCCATACGCTTTTGAATATTCTCTCGAGTATCCTCTGTAAACGCAGATTGTTTACGTGGAGACTTTCCTTTACTGCTGCCTGTTTCAAGGAATCATTGAACGAGACGATGATACGGGTAAAAATTTCGTAGTGGAAGGCATCGTGGGAAATTCATTACAACAGCGTATAGTCGAATACTGCTAAACACCATCGTTGTTACAATCTCTAGATAAAAAATACACTTCTAGCATAAGCTTATTTCTAAAGCAAAGTTTGTTCGCAAACCAGACTTTTGTTATTATTGTGAAAACGAGGTACAAAATTTTGCTAGGCACATTCAGCGTAATCATATACATGAAATTGAGGTTCAGAAAGCGTTCTCGTTGTCACCGAAATTAAAAGAAAGCATTTAATCACCTCTATACGAAAAAAAGGAAATTTCCTTAGAAATTCAAAAATATTATTCAAACCAGCGCATAAAGGTAATCTCAATAATTCTGAAAGAAACGATTTTCAATGTCCTTTTTGTCTAGGAGCTTAGTCCCGAAAATTATTGTGGAAACATAAGATTTGCCCACAAAATAAAAATAATAAATATTTCATATGTATATGCTTTAGGTAATCAAACCTGCGTAATTTGATTTTCTTACCGAATAAAAAAGAGGCTGAAAAAGACCCTTTAGTTTAGATGAAAACTTCGTTAGATACTAAACAAGTACTAATAATCTTAATAAATGCTACGGCAAACATAATCTAGAGAAATGTCATTTGACAATAACATCATAAACCAACCAATAACATGCGTTTTGAGAACGTAAGTATTGATACACTATAATTATGGTGTTTTACAAAGGGCATTTTTAATAATATAGGTTTCCGTCTGAAAATAAGTTGTAATACTAAAATGAGACATTTAGAAAATGTTAGTGAAATTTGATACCATAATATAAACAACTCTGAATACGAATACGTACGTGACAACGCTGTCAGACGCCGAAAAGTAAGCAACATGGAGAAAAATATATCTTCGGACGCGCAAAGAATAGTGCTGTATATGGTTTTTTTTATATATACACTGGACGCACATAAAATAGTAAGGTGTAAAGACGCACAAAAGTAGTACGATGTAAATTTCTTAATAACTATGCCAATAATTATAATTTCACAATATACATTATAGTTTCGGATGCAGCAAAGCCTGGTTTATAAATAGACTACAAATTATTTAGATATACATACTTTGAGGGACGCAGAAACCTTGCAAAATGTAAAGACGCAGAAACGATAGCAAGATGTATATATATATATATATATATATATATATATATATATAT
>JABXWE010024748.1:0-12864 GCA_014611495.1 Limonius californicus | reverse complement strand
AGAAAGCTATCAGATGAGGTATCATAAGGGGTACTTTGCTATTTGAAATTTTAAAGTTGGTGTTGCTAGGGCTTAGGGATTGAGGGGTGGGGGGTTGAAAATTACATCTTTAAATGACAATTTAAAAATAAAAATCGACGTGTCCGAGTATTTTTATGAAATATTTTTCTCAACGATTTTAAAGAATTTATCCACTACTTTACGAAAGCACTGTATAGCATTCCATGTAATGGGTAAGATTTCGCTAGTATTATGTTTAAGCAGACAAATATTATATCAACTAATTGGCAACATTGTTGGTAACACTGTAGAAAGGGCACCCAAAACAAAAGCATGCATTAAATTACCAATTTCCAAACAGAATGTATCTTGTACCAATGTATCAATTTAATAATATGTGAGTAAACGGTTCACCATCATCAACAGTCTTCTTCGTCCGACTCCTGGGAATTGGCTTCTTCTCTGCCACGTGTTTCTCTTCAGCGCTAAGGTAGAAACGCGGGGGACCAACCGGATTCGGAAATTGTGTGTGGTGTGTTGCAGCACAAGATATTTATATATCTGCGTAGTTTCGAACGTTTTCTTAGAGGCGAGCGCTCTACGAGGACGGATCGATAACTACGTGGCCTAACAAAGAAACGGTTGCAATGCTGAAAATTCAAAGGACTTTGTTGGAATTATCTAAGATACAATAATTGTATGGCTAATAAATGTCACGAAACTATATATTACGTAAGGAGAACGAAGTGTGTAAGGTATTTTTAGATTGAGGTTCCCAATCGTATTTCATATGGAAAATTGTTGCCAAAAGTAAGGATTAAATATCAGAAAAATATATATTGAAGTCAAAGATGTTAACCAAACTGCAACTCTGGTAGCAAGTTCTGTTGATGCAATGATTAAATCTTGTTTCAACGAATTTTAAGGATAACTTAATTTGAGTTTACTTTTAAAGTGAAAAATCGAACCATCTGCCACATTTATGAAATTACAAATGGCGTCTCGTTCCATCAGTAACTAAGCTGATTTACTTATTTACTTACTTAAACAACTCCTCTTTAACCATCGAAGCAGTGTCAAGGTGTCTTTTCACTCCGAGATTGGCTTCTTTGCTATGCATCAGGAGGTAATGGGGCCTGTGGCCTTTCAACCATTACGATCCCATATTTTATGCCGAAACCCTTTTTTCTTTTCACATTGAATCTTTTTATGTACACTTATGGAGACATCAAACCCTACAAACGACTGCCATGGTATTAATATGACATCCAGGACCGACTGTTTAAAGTACTCGTCCAATAGTACGAGGCGCCGTGTTGACACAGGCTTGAGATCCCCATCTGAGAACTAGCCCGAGCAAGAGCTCCTTAACTTTGGTCAACGAACGAGAATGGTGATTCACGCTCCGCCAACCCGCGACTTTATCTGATTCAAATGTCCATAAATTAGCCGATGAAGCAGAAGTCAACTGTGTCCACCGAAGACGCACTTACAATGGAAAATCTCGGACAGGTTACTTGCATGAAAATCAGCATTTCCGGTATCGTACCATTTGCCAAGTAACAATGCATTATAACTGCAGAATTAGAAAAATTATATTGTAAAAGGTTTCTGTGAAAATCATTTTATGAAGACATTGTGAAGAAATCAAGACAGGCGGTTTGTAGTGTAATTACCCACCAAGAACAATATATTAGGTGACACGGCTAAATCCACTGGTGTAGAATTTTTTTGTTAATATATGCATTTAGGGCGTTAGCAATTAGTTTAAATTGAAAATTGATACAAAACTATTCTGCAATATTATTTCCAACAACGTTAAGGGTCGTATTCGACGGATATGCAAAATCGTGAATGAATAGTTGGACCTACATCGCATCAAGTTGAATTTTCAACAGTTATGTGTGTTAAGTCTATTCGTCCTCAGTATTTATAATTATCAACAGAAGCAGGAAACAATATTATTTAGTGGATCTAATCTCGTAATTCGGGCTTAAACGTAATTATGTAAGAAGTAAACAGCAAATATATAATATAATTTCTTTTACAAAGGTGCGGATAGCTCTGTTGAATATCATATGATTTATATTCTTTAAGGATTTCGCGGTTTATCGAACTGTCAGTATTACAATTTACTTTCGGCTTAGACCGCATCGTCATTTGGGAACTACACCCAGCATTATCAGGTAAGGCCCGACCTGTAGCTTGTCTGCCTCCACAAGCATTTGCTCTAGATGTATGAGCAATATTTGTTCGTAGGCCCTGCTTGCCTAAACAGGGCCGTGCGCTTAGATTATGTAAACCTTGGGGCGGACAAGCATTTGATCTTAATGTATTTTGTTTGCCAGGACAATAATACTTAATCGGCTTATGCTTGTTAGCTGTTTGTGAACCCATACAAACTAACGTTTCGCAAGACAGTGCAGCTTGCATCTTCAGAGTGAATAGAACACTGAACTCAAATCCGGGATGCGGAGGTATTTAAACCTCTTTGAACCAGTCGGGCAGAACGACGGAGTTCTAGTTGGCTGTCACCGTTGGGGAAAGACGGATCCGGTGGAGCGTGATCGCGTGATCGATAATGCTTAAGAGTCCTTAGAGGATAAACTACTGGAGTCCAAGCTTTACTGAGTCTAAAACCATCCTCCCTGTTTATGTTGTTAGGTTGTTTTTCCATTTCAATTGCTTCACGTATGATACGAGAGAAGTAATGAGGCACACTGGCGAGTACCCGAGCATTGTCAAAGTCCATCTTATGCCCAGTTAAACCAGTATGCTCAGTCACTGCAGATTTTGTGATGCGTTTGTGGTTGCAATCACCTTCGTGCTCTCACAATCTTAACTCAATGGAACGACCAGTTTGTCCGATGTAGTTTGAGCCACAAGAGCAAGGAGTGTTGTAGATCCCGGCTGATTTTAAATTTGATATATGATCCTTTGCGGATCTGAAACGGTTTCCCAAAGTTTCATTAGTCCTAAAGACTGTCTTTATGCTGTACCTTCCAAGAACATGCCCAATCTTGTCGGTAGTGCCTTTACTGTAAGGTAGAAAAGCTAAGCCTTCCGGAGGTGCCCGTTCCTCCTTAGCCTTGGGCTGTTCCGCACTGCGGAAGGGGGTCGGTCGGTCGGGCCTTACCTGATCATGCTGGGTGTAGTTCCCAAATAACGATGCGGTCTAAGCCGAAAGTAAATTGTAATATTATCATATGATTACTAATCCTTGAACAGTGTTTCGCCTTGTTATTATGTATACAATAAAAGCTAAAAGCTTATCTATTCTTAACTTGCAGTTCACAAATATATACGTTGTAGCTGACTTAACCATTGTTTTAATATGGATAAGGGCCACTGCAAGAAATTGGAATACAATACAACGCCAAATCATTTAGCAACACATACTATTTGATCGTCGCACCCGATGACTTACGAGGTGTGACGTACGAAGAAATATCAATGACTTTCCTGAGAAACGGAAGGTGATTTCTACTCTGGCAACCACACAACCCAAATTTTATTTGTTTGTTAAATATAGCATCACAATCAAACTGATACCACTCTCAGTTTTTTTCATAATCAAAAGTAATTCATTGTTGGAAAAAAATATAATTACCGATAATTTATAACAACCGAGGAAATTGTATGCACAAGAAAGTGTTCAGTATATATTACCAAAAATCATACATTATTTATTCAGATAGAAGTTGTTTGATATTTCAAACGTGTAATCCCAATTTACAACTACCCCAACGATTTATCCTGTCTCACCCTTGTTCGTTGTATACTTGAAGACTCCTTAGAAAGTATTGTAGAACCAAAGATTGGTTCAATTCCTGTAGAAACGCAGAAAGTGGGTGGCTATCAAGGGACCACAATTGTCAGCTGGGCAGTTAGTGATCAGTGAAGACTTGTTTAGATTGTGAGCCGCATCGAATAGGTGCATCTCAGAAGTGGTGAGATTGTTCGAACTGCCATAGGATATAATGTAAGATTGTATCATATATTCTATTCTTTCTGGATTAATACTTGCTGAAAGCTGGACCTTTCAAGGGGACTGGAATGTTTGTGTTCTTGGAAAATGAACTTTACATTTATACGAGACATTTTAAAATTATAGTGGGATGTGCAGGTTGTCTAAGATCTTTGTTTTGGCGTCTTGCGTTTGCCTATACTTATATACTGCAGACAAGCAGATGTAGAAAATCAATTAAACAACAAACATGTAGTAGAAGGCAGTAGGGCGCAGGAGCTTTGTAAAACTCGGCCAATAGGTCTTAGTCCAGTTCCAAATTCAAAAATAGGGCGGATAATCAACCAGTTCAAAACCAATTTCATCAATTTTTGCAGTGCAATCAACGGCTTGTGAGCAGGAGCGTTGTCTTGCAAAAAAGAGCAGACCTCTGGCAAGTTTTCCGCCGCGTTTTTCCACAATTTTCTTACGTAATTTACTTAGCACCAAAGTATAATATGTTCCCGTGATAGTACTATTCCGTTCCAAATAATCGATCAGAATTATCCCATCTTTGTCCCAGAAACCTGAAGCTAGAATCTTGCCAGGCGATTTTTGAACACGGATGTTTTTTGGTCGTGGAGAACCGACATGCTTCCACTGTTTGGATTGCTCTTTAGTCTCTGGGTCATAGCGATCGATCCCCGTCTCGTCCATAGTAACAAGTCGATCAAAAAAGTTTGAAGAATCTTCTGCAAAACGGCGGCAGATTTCCTTTGACGTTGTCAATCGAACGCGCTTCTGATCAACGTTGAAGCATCTTGGAATCCATTTGGCCGAAAGCTTCCTCATACCCAAGTCGTGATGAATGATGCGACACACGTTCATAGGAAATGTGCAATGCTTCTGCAATATTCTTAATCCCAATATACCGATTTTCTAAAATCATATGGTCTTCCAGGGCGGTGCTCAGTTTTTACATCTGATCTTCCTCTTTTATTTTCAGCAACCCAGTTTTTAATAGTGGCGTATGAAGAACACTAATCACCTAAGATTTCTATCATATCAGCAAAAATTTCTTTGCCCGATAACCCTTTCAAAAATAAATACTTAAGAACTGATCGAAACTCGATTTTTCAAATTTTATCTTTTTCTCAGACATGCTGTTTTCAAAAATTTACAGTTTGATCACCGTTCAACTTACGGATGTCAAACTTTGACAACTTATTTATAAAACATCATAGTTGTACCCACAGCAACCATATTCACTTTTCTTTACTAAAAACTTTCCAGGCTAACTAGATATCAATGCCCCCTCGTATAACCTAGAAAAAATTACAAATTGTCAAGGTTGCTCATATTAAGCAGTGTCCCGCATTGAATGCGTAAATTATGAACATTAAAAATAGTTTTCAAGCTAAATATCTGCAATCCTCTATGCGAATTCACTTTTGTTGCTTTTCCAAATCAACATTCGAACATAAAACCATCCAAACCGAATACCCAACCTGATATGGGTAATCAGAGCTAAAAAATCTTCATGTTCAAATTGCAAATATGGTATGCTCAGATGCCTTTCATATATCGCTGACGTCTGCGGGATCAATCACGATGTCAGACCGATAAGAGTGCAGGTGGAGCGGAAATCGATAGCCGAGCTGGATGACGGAGCTCGGAAATGAGCAGCAGGTTGACGGGAGATGACACCGCGTCGCTATCTGACGAGGACGCTCGCCGCAGCGGCGCTTGGAAAGCTCGTTGCATCCGATCCCTCGCTCTCTTCGCTGAAATTACGTCGCCTTCGATTGCATGCACTGACACATGGGAAAACTCCCGATATATTTGGATCGGAACGCGCATATCTGACAGCTGGAGCTCACACGCACGTGCACCTTTGTTCTTGGGGAAGCACGCTTGTAAATATAGAAGAAGGGTTATACGGGACCGAAAACGACTAAAAGCAAACATGTGCGCGACAACTTGTTACGGTGAATCTATTTTGCATGTTGGCATGATGACGTTTGGTAAACAAGCGCTCGGGATCATAAATCTGGCCATTTTTAACCCCGCACATGCATGTTGATGTTGTTTTTAGTTCCCAAGAGCAAATCAACACTTCTTATTACCATGGAAGGCATTACAAAGCGGAATATATACAGAAGACATCCGTTTCTGTCGCTGTTTTTACTGTTTGCATTCAAACCATGAACTTATGAAACGTCGCGGGCCTAGAATTTAATTCAAAAGAGCATCGTCGAAAAGGGTTTATTTATCTGTTGGATATCCATATCATCACTACTGCGCTCAAATGAAATATAATAAACAGCAAGTATTAGGAAATACCAGAAAACGAAACAATTTAAAAGTTGATAGTTGGTACTTTGAACTGCATTTTATTAGAAACCAACTGTTTTTTATCAATTATTAAGTGTAATATTAAATATGCCGGAAATTATTTGCTTCTTTAACCCAGAAAATCGAACGCTTGGAATGGTCTTTTATTGAATTTCTTTATTTTCATCAATGATTAAAATTTAAGAGGCAAATGGGCTTCCATCATCACTACATAAACACAATAGGCTACTCGTTCGTAAATCACCCAGAGATCCGTAAATCAGATTTCAAACCCCTAGGTTGTTGATTATGCAACATCAATCCAGAGGGTGCTGACGCATCTCTTAATGAACCTAAGGGCAGGCCGTACAGCATAGCCCTTCGATTTTTCCTACCTCCTAGGTAAATCTTAAGCCTTCTGATTGAAGAGGTCATCAATTTCGGGCCAGCAGAAGACTTTTCTTTAGATCTACAGCCACTCCGGCTTAAGCAAACCAGTTAAATAATGCAGGCGGCCGAGCGGCGCGCACTCCCTAATCGGATTAACGACTCGAGTAAAAAACATGGCTCTAGCGGGTGGCGACTGCATATTTCATCACATATCCTAGCTTTGCATATGCATGGGGTGGCCGTGCGTGACGCTTGGCGCCCTCTGTGCGTGAGCACCTCCATCAGTCGATTAAGCTCGTGTTTTTCACAGCACGAAACATCTTAACTAGACCTTCAACCCCTCCTCGGTATTATAACATAAATTGCCCTAAACACCTTCAAAAACCAATTCGTGCAGGATTTCCAATTACATTGAATAGAATGGCTTGCAAGCAATCAACAGACTTGTATACTCTTCGGATACCAGAGGTTTCATTCTTTTAATGCCATTACATAGATTATACAGTATGATCAAGAAAACTTTCTATAAAAATGAATTATTTAAATTAATGCAAATAAAGAATTGTGTATAATGGTGGCAGGTTCTTCATCAATTACTAAGTATTTGAACGAAACAAGCTAATTTTTGTCTTAAAAGCATGTTTAAAACCCGATTATGAATGATAATTTTATTTCCAAGACATAGAATATCCACTTGTAGATCTTTCACAAATAGAATTAGTCAGCTGCGTTACAGTTTTTGAAGGCTATCTGATCTGTCTATGATATCTACAGAAATATATTACTCTATATATATATATATATATATATATATATATATATATATAATTGTTGGTTTTGAGGTTTCCGCGGGTGTTGTATGCTGTGATTGGCTTCCAGGTATTTTTCCGCGTAGTAACTTCTTGGTCCTGGGATGGACCGGGATGGTTGTCTTGACGACGTTTCGGCAAAATCACATTTGCCATCTTCAGGTCTTGTCGGATAACTTTCTGCTAGTGCTTCTTGTAATACGACAGTCGTATTACAAGAAGCACTAGCAGAAAGTTATCCGACAAGACCTGAAGATGGCAAATGTGATTTTGCCGAAACGTCGTCAAGACAACCATCCCGGTCCATCCCAGGACCAAGAAGTTACTACGCGGAAGAATACCTGGAAGCCAATCACAGCATATATATATATATATTACAAATAATTTAAGGAAAACTATAAAACATAAGCAATATATTTTTAATGAATCTATGAAATGTCCATTCATCTGAGATCATAGTTAGCCTTAGCAGTATCAGAAACGTTCCTAGTGTATCACTTTTCGAAGGTCCACGGCAAGGGTCGTTTTCTGTGCTTTTATGACCATATTGAAATTCAGTAGTCCACTTAGAGACAGTCGAAAATGAAGCAACAGCGTCTTCTAAAGAATCGCCTTATCAGAAAGTATAATTGCAGCACGATATTCTATTTTTTTAATAAGTAATCAAGTATTTTCCCTGAAAGAAACTATATCAACTACTACTTGACATTCTTCTTCTTCAGGTGCCATTCCTATGAGAGGTCGGCTATCATTAGGGCTACTTGCACCTTGGAGACTGCAGAGCGGAACAATGTTATAGTACTTTTTCCATACCACTCACGGAGGTTCTTGAGCCACGATGTTTTCCTCATTGCTACACTCTTTCTGCCCTCGCTCTTTCCTTGCATAAGGAATTGTAGGAACCGATATCTCTCATCTCGCAGAATATGTTCAAGGTACTGTAATTTGCTTTTCTTTATTATTTTTAGAATCTCCGGTTCTTTATTTACTCGTAGAAGTATTTCTTGGTTCGTAACTCTATCTGTCCAGGAGACCTTCAGTATTCTTCTATATACCCAGAGTGCGAAGGCTTCTATTTTTCTACACATACATTTAGTGAGAGTCCAGCTTTCCATTCCGTATAGCAGAATTGGGAAAACGTAGCAGTTAGTCATTCTGATACTTCGATCCCAACTGATTCCTCTATTACAGAGTAGTTTCTTCATGTTAATGACCGCCGCTCTCGCCTGTTCAATGCGTGCTCTTATTTCTTGCATGTTATCCCAGTTAGTGTTTAAAATACAGCCCAAATATTTAAACGATGTTACTGTTTCCAACTGCATATTTGTGCCGTAAGATAACAACGAATACCCAACGGCATATAATACAAAAAGGGGGCAAACTTGAGTATAAACAAATTTAAGTTAATTCAAAAGTGCATTATATTCAACCGAAATGTGTATATAATAGCATTGGTGATATCTGTTGTTGTTTCCTTGGGCTTAATGCCACGCAGGACAACACAAGGAATTATGCACGAAGGAATCGGATAATGGCTAACATAGCTGACTTACAAGTGATGGCTTCGAGGAAATGCAGCGTTTTTCGATCATTGTTGGTCCGGCACAAAATTTACACACACGCTTCTGTTCACACTTGTTTTTGCAGTGAAAGTCCCTTAACGAACCGACTGTCAGCTCGAGGGTGGGTGAGCCGGTGGTTAGGACAACGACGCTAAAGTTTAACATGTGTTGACCAGGAAAAAGGAATGGTCCATTTTACGAGGATGTAACAATATTAGCTATGGTAATGTTTGGGGGTGATAGTTGTTCTTTCGAAATTACCATGATCTTAGTTTTGGCCATGTTTATCGTTAATCCATATTGACCATTTATTGCACTTGACATAATGACTTGCTATTTTACAGATATTCACAGATAAATCTAGTCGCATATAAATATAAGTTTGCTTGATTTCTGTTATGCTGAGCTGCCCTTCTAGGTGCTGCCGTCTACCTCTGCTACTTTGACGCTAATGACAAAAACCGAAATTAATCCTTTGAAGGTGCCAATTACAACGATATTATTGCAATCAGCTGTGTGTTCTGGAATCTTTTTTTAATGACTCAATTTCTGGTTAAAGTTCATAGCCCGCGGGACGCCACTGCTCGACCCGAAAAAACCATTATTAATTAAAAGCTGCTACTTGTCTGTTCGGACGGTCCCATACAGGAACACGAGTCGCTAATTGCCGGCCGTGATTTGTTTTATTTCACGGCCAACTAATTTATCATTGCTGCGTTAGGCGGGTACATTAACGGACGCTTGTAAACTTGCACCGTGGCGTCGGTTTTTGCGAAGGCGAACGCCGGCGTCTGAAATAATGCACGCTTCAGGGGTAGTTTAGCAGTTAGTTTAGCGTTTGAACTTTGTTCGACCGTACGCCACGGTTTTGTATTATTAACCGTATTTGCGCTGTCAGATTTGTGCAACGCTGCTACGATTATTAAAGCCGGTAAAACATGTTTGATGTCGGGGTACAAAGCTTTAATCTCGTCGCCACCACTCGGTTATTATACCATTCTGTGCGAGTTGTGTGTGGTTTCTCTGGTCACCCCACTGAAAATCGACTGACGAGCGGTTTACAATCGATCTGTGTAAACCCGTCGACTAACTGGTATCAAATGCGCAAAGAAATGTTGTTTTCAAGTACAGTACCCTGACAAAAAAGAAACATTTTGCTATGCCTTATACTACAGTATGAATATTTGATAGCAAACCGAGTATCATACATGAGAAGTGTATGAAATTTAAAACCATACAATACTGTTTGACCATTTTTATCAAAGAAGAAGAAGAAGAATGCACAAATTAGAATGTCCACTGTTGTGATTCTTGTATAACTTGGCGTTTGCATTGTTTGCATTTTTTACAAGATATTTCATAGATATGGAGAGTATACCTTAAGTAACCTAAATTATGTAATAGCACTATGGGATTTCTGTTTCTAAATCTAAAAAATAATAACGATCAATTTAAATAAGGAATTCTACTACATGTACCATCTGGTTTTGATGATATTATAAACGTATTTGCAAGACATACATACAATTATTTGTAATACCCACGCAAACTTACACACAGTGTTGGAAAAGCTCATTTTCAAAAGTGGCTAGGCATACTACAAGTTATTTTGTTAGGTAGTTGGGTTACACAACAGCTACCTTTCAGTTAGACATTTTACCTGCTTTTCACATAAAATTATTTAAGACCTAATCTTAGTTGTAAAATATGTAACTACAGTTATGATTAATAATGAGATTCCATGAGACCTCATGAATATTTATGTATATGTGAGCACAAATGTAAATAAAAACAAATCTTACCTTTTCTTTATTAATAGTTCTATAAGTTGAAATATCTAAGTAAGATACAGCATTTCACGTTTTTCTGTGCGTTTAAGAGTATTAGCGTTGATTAAGAAGTTTAAACTTCTCAATCAACGGTATTAGTTTCACCGAGTCCAGAAATGTATCAATTAATCTGATGACCTTGAAAAATTGTACCAACACCAAGGCATCGAGGGATTCATTTCGAACGACGCTTATACCAGCATATCATAAAATAGTTGAATTTTGGGTTTATGAAAAATAAAGGTATATTAGTTGCTATGGTTGTTTTAAAATTTTCCATTTGTCATAATAAAATAAAAATAATAAGAAATTCAGTTCTGATATTCCAATATTTGAGATGCACCAACAAGAATTTTAAGGATATGCGACATACGTTTGAGCAGCAAATATTCGTGCCATTTATTTTTTTTTCAATCTTTGTGAATATTTATAAATATTTAAATGAAACGGATTTAATTGTTGTGGTTATCATTCAGTTTTAAGGATAATAATTCGGAGTGTACCTTAACACGCCTATACGCCTCCAGTTAGACAAATTTGGCCACAAATAAACGTGGTATAGAAGTAGGTGTAGTTCTTTAGAAGGGATGGGTAAAAGGTTTTGTTCTTCGTTTTCTTATCTATAACTACCCTTCTATTAGATATTATTATTATTATGAAGCTTCCACAGGCCTTAGAGGCCCATCGCTTTTGATATGAGACAAGGCTAAGTTATTTTGTGCAATGCACAACAGGGCCCGACTCTGCGGGTTACCGTGTTGGTGCGTAACCATGCTTAACCTACTGGCGTGTGGTGTATTATGTATATGATCTTGTTACTCTTCTAGTGCGATCGTAACACGAGGAGTGCCATTAATTTGCTCCCCAATGGCAAATGTAGACCGGGACCCAGTACCGATTACACAGGGAATTAGAAAAATTTCCGACCCTGGGGAGATTCGAACCGGGAAGCGTTTGGACTATTATATCCAAAGCTTGACTCCTCTACCACTGAGCCATCCCCGTCCTCCTATTCGTTACAGCGTTAAAAAATTAATTATTTATATTTGTGAGTTTGTGGTTGTTATTTGAGTAATCACAATCTACTAAATGCGGTTGGAATTGGAAATACCCAGTGCTGGAAGTGATGAAGTTTAAGGATGTAAGTAAAAATGTCCAACATTATATTTTAATAAATTGTTAACCCGAACTTTCACAATTAAATTTAATTGTAAATTAAGGGAAAAAATATAAATAATTCCAATATGTTAGATCCTGTCCCCAATACTGAAGTTTATGTGTGCTCAAACAGATATTTAAAAAAGTTATAAATAATGACACAATCACGCATAACTTTTTCACCTATGAACTGTGGATAAATAAATCGATTCTTAGTAGCGTAATTTTCGTGAGTCCTATACCTTTAATACCTCTTTCTTCAAATCAGCCATTAAAATATTATAACAGATGATTAGAATATACATACGTGTGATTCTTAACCAATTACAGATTCAGTGAAATCACGGTACAATACATGCCAAATTCCATTACAGAGGATTAGGTTGATTTTTCCAAAAAATAATAGTTTATTGGAAATTCCTTGCATAAGTATATATATTTTTTTTAGTAAATATTTATTTGCAATTTGCCACATTAGCAATAAACAAATCAGATAACTATACTAGAAAATACATTGCAGTGGAAATTACAGGTGAGGTAACCCCCTTGATGTTCCTCAAGATGAACTTACTTATACAACAGATTTATAACTAATAGTAGGGATGTTAGAACTGTTTAAAAACGATTAGGAAGATCTGACGGTTTGAATCGCTGAAGTCTGCGCACTTGTTCACTTTCATCAATCAGTTCTGACACTAGTAGGTTAGGATGAGTTTCTAATCGCTGGAGGTATTTTTCACTAAACTTATTAATTTCTTCTTTCACTGTCTTCATTTTCAGGTCTTTTCGTATTTCTGTGTTGGGTACGTAGTAGGGGGCATTGGTGATCATGCGTA
>JABXWE010024746.1:0-16596 GCA_014611495.1 Limonius californicus | reverse complement strand
TGTCAAAATGGTGCGTTGGAATATACAGTAACGCATATTTTGTGTTGACAATTTTATTAAATTTAGTTCAATTATTCAAACTCAACGTTTATTTCGTCAACATTTTAATGTTCGTGATGTACCGGCTCGAACTGTTATTTCGTATTGGGTAAGGAAGTGGCGAAATCATGGTTTAGTTGAGAGAAGAAAATCAACCGGGAGGATTCGCTCTGCATGCAATCTTGAAAATGAGGAATGGGTGAGACAATCAATTCTGCGTAGCCCAACTCGATCAGTTCGACGGCATGCGGCAGCGTTAAATTTATCTGCAACAAGTACCCGACGAATGCTGCACAAAATGAAGTTTCATCCATACAAAATAGCAGTGGTACAGAAGTTAACTGATCGTGATAAGCAAAGCCGTATTGAGTTTTGTCAACGTTTTTTTGGAGTTAAGGAATGAGGAACCCGATATCGCACAACATCTTTTCATGAGCGACGAAGCACACTTTACCGTACATGGCATGGTAAATAAACAGAATTTTCGATACTGGGCTACCGAAAACCCGTGTGAAATCTATGAAAGACCCTTACATTCCCCAAAAGTGACTGTTTGGTGTGCTGTATCATCGTCAAAAATCATCGGTCCATATTTTTTTGAAGAAAACGGCGAAACAGTCACAGTCAATTCTCAACGGTATGCACATATGCTGCAGACATTTTTTATACCGCAAATTGAAGAAGAAGAAAGAAATCACTTTTTTCAACAAGACGGTGCGACCTGTCATACTGCAAGAATAAGTATGGAGATCCTGCGACAGACATTTCCGAATAGACTAATTTCTCGAAACGGTGATTTTAATTGGCCCCCGAGATCTCCTGATCTTACTGTACCAGACTTTTTTCTTTGGGGATATTTAAAGAGTAGAGTGTTCAAGAGTAAGCCTAGAAATATAGAGGAGCTCAAAAGAAATATCCGACAAGAAATTGAAGCTATTCCACAGGATATGCTTCAACGAGTTATGGCAGATTTCGTCCGTCGTTTAGAAGAGTGTGTGGAGAAGGGGGGCGGACATTTAAAACACACTATATTCAGAAAGTAAAACTCCCATTATTACTTTTTAAGATGTCATTAATAATATTTCTGCAATTAAAGTAATTCATGTGTTATTTCCTATTAAAAATGAACAAATCATTTTGGCTCTCATTGTATTTAATCAGACTTTGTCGAGTGTTATTGAAGGCGAACTTTATTTTTTTGCGGGAAAACGTTAGCGGCATAGCCAAACGCTGGTAAAAAGGTTACTAAAGTTAAGCAATGCAGGATCCGGTCAGTACTACAATGGGTGGCCCGTTTAGTGGTACAACAGCGACCGACCGTGCTTCGGAGGGCATGTCAAAGCTGTCGGTAGCGGACGATCATAACGGTGGTAGTAAGTCAGAGGCGCTAGCGCGACGTGAACACTGACAGCAGGTTCTACCACAGCGATACGAACTAATTAAGTACTTCCGGGCAAACATTTTCAACGTAATTTTAAGAGTAATGTTAACCCATCCTATTTTTATTTAGAACAAAATAGCCTGTACGCCTTGTGTTTCTAGGTTCGACTTCTTTGTTCCAATCGAAAATAAGCCAGCGGCGCCAAGACTCAAAAGCATATTTCTAGGAAGTTTTCCCAAAAATGCTCAAATACCAATACACACATCAGCAGTAATTTTCAGGATAGCAAAAGGTGATGTAAGATGTGCTATTTACGAATAAAAATAATGAAAAGAATTTAAAGAAATTTCAAATACAAATACGGGAAAACCAAACGAACCTCAGAATGGATTTAAGTCACACAGTCACATGTGGATTTTTTTGTGTAAACTCAGTTTTTGTCAGTATATTGATGTCTTGGTAATTTCAATATCCAGATGTAAATGTTATGCGACGATTAAATCAAAGAACAAGAGAATCGTCGAACTCGGGAACATCGCAGTTGGAGGAAGAAATATTGGAAGCTTTTGAAAATCAATATGGATGGGACACTCGAGGCATTGCACGAGAATTTAGTGTAAGCCATGTAATTATGTATGAGATGGCTACTATTGCCGGAAAATTTCCCAATACAATATGCAAGATATTGTCAATCGTTGTACAATCACCACGAAGCTAGTCCTAGCTTCGTAAGCAAGATTTTATGAATAGACGAGGGTACATTTACTTGAGGCCCGAATGGGCTAAGGAAAATACTCGTTCAAAACATGAACGGAGTAATAAAGTGTGTTTTAGCGTTAATGTTTGGACTGGAATAATTGCAAGTTAATTAATTGGTCCAATTATTCTTTTATCTCGCTCAAATGCGGATATGTATGGCAGTTTTTTAATTAACGATTTACTCAGTTTATTAGGCGATGTGCCTTTAGCGATTGGAAGGGATGTGTGGTACCAAACGGATGGAAATGATTTTAGCTGTATGTGGTTCTAGTACAGTTTTATCTTCGTAGCTATTAGAACGAACATAAATAATTCAAATTAATGTTTGAACCAATTTTCCAAACAATCTTGCATAAAAGTTACCTTTTTTATTTCCAAATAACTTATATAAGGAACAAAAAATGTGTTTATTGTAGCAAATTTCTAGGCATATTTAAATTTTAAATTGTATTGCAGTCTGCCACTGAAAAAGTACGATAAAATAGTACAAAACGATGCTTATTATAGAAAACAGCATTTCATAGTCAACGCTATGAAATCCAGCAGCTGAAAATGTTGGATTCTTGAACGTAACTGCTCGTGCAAATAGTTCAAGTTCTTCCTTGCAGAGTTTATCAGGAAGGTGCAGGAAACCTACTGGTAGAGCTGTAAGAAGATGATGAACAATTCTTCTTGCTTTCAAAGCTTCGGTCATCGTGGCAGCGTATTGATAGACTACTATTACCACCAAAGTCTGTAAAATTGTTATTGTTTTCTTTTCTCCCAAGTATATTTAATAAGTAACTCACCAAGTGTTTGAAAAATATAACCATATGAACAATAGCCAAAAATGCCTCACGTCCTGCTTTTGCCTTGTAAGTACTGTTTCCTATACCAAAGAGAAGGCCATAATAAAGCGAAAATAACATCAAAGATGTCAAGCTACAAAATAGCATCAAAATTTGTATTCCATGAATTTTGTTGCTAACACGCACGAGGTTGGATAGCTCATCATGAATTTTACATAAGTTTCTAATAGTTCTCGCACGATTACTAAAGTTGGTTAATTTCTGCGTTTGTACCTTCTTTTGTAACTTTAGAAAGTGCGTTACATTGTTATCAAATGTTCTTTCTAGATTCAAGTTAACTTGTCGAAAATATTCTTGTAATAGTTCAGCCTTGTTAATAATCTGTAGAACGACAACAATCAATCGAAAATAATTGAAATAACTGATGAGATGATACAGGCCTCTTATAAATCCCATAAACTGGAATACGAAAACCAAATCCATCAATGATAGTGTTCCAGCAACCAACCATATTAAAGCAAGTCTCCATATCGATCTTTTGCGCATCCGTTCATATACTGATTGCGAGAATAACAATTCATTTTTATCGATATAATGCAACCTATTAAAAAATGATTTTACAGGATCCTCCTGTTTTGAGTTTGTCCAGGCAATGGAGTAAAAGATGAAAATATGCAAAGGAAAGAGAAAAATTTCATCAAACGTGACAGGAGATAGTCCTTTGACCTTAATGTATTGCATTTTGCTATAATATGACCAGAAGACCCAAATCATAAGTATGACGTTTAATAAATGTGCAAAAATTAGTTCGCGCAATGACAAAGGCATTATGTTTTCGCCAATGTTGTATTTATAAGGCCACAAATGAAATATTCTGGATAGAAAATATAGAGGTTTTATACTTTGGTGTACACTCATTGACATTTTATTCGTGTATGTAATAAAAACTCTTTTCTGAAACCTTGTGAAATTGTTTCAGTGCAGAAATTGATATTAAGTGTTCTTGTATTAAATGTAGGAAGACCTCCTAAGAGTAAGTTAGGAAATAGTTCCATTAACAACTTTGAAGGCTTGCTGGGTTATTACAGATTGTCAGCGGTTTACTACATAATCCACATTTGGAAACGTATTTAAGTTCCTTGAACCTTTCTTTCAGTTAAATACTATTTTCAGTGTTTGGTGTGGCAGGTAATTATACTACTATTGCTACTATTGCAAAACCGTTTTGTTTTTTACACCCTTTTATGGCCTAAGGTTATGATAGTACAGTTTTTCAAATTTGAGTTTTTACATAATTGGAATTTAACGCATTTTCTCTTTCGCATTAGTGATCTTTGTTAAGTATTAGCCGAATTTGACATTATTACGTAAACTTTACTTGCGCGGTTAATTGTTCTCTGAAACAGATTTCGATCATCCTACATTTAAAACACATTTGCATGATTTCCATAATGACTTTATGATTCCTAAAATAATTACCGCCAAGCTTTTTTGGAAGTTTTTAGACATGCATCACAATATTAGTCCGTTTGAGTTTCAGTTTGTGCAAAGATGTATGTTTTAAAGTTAAGTGTTTGTGTTTTTCTTGTTTCTTATACAACTTGTACTGTAAGTGTAGAAATAAATTGTTTCGCACTTACACTCACATTTGTATTTTTAGCAACGTTTATATACTCTAATTCCTGAGCACTGTGAAATAACAAAGATTAATAAAAGTTTGGTTAATTTTCACTTCAATAGATGTAGAAAGTTTAGCCGTACCAAATTGGAGCTTAATGCTAATTTTACTCTTAAAGTTGATGTTATACAACTTCTAATATGGCCGGCGAGAACTGTGTTGTTACTGTTGCTCCATCTTTGTGTGCCGTTTGTCTTAGCAATGCTGTCAATAAACGAGTACAATGTGTCACATGTTTAAAGTATTACCATAATGGTTGTGTGGTGAAACTAAAAACTAAAGTGCTTACTGTAGATAAAGGAAAAATAAATTGCTGTTCTAACCTAGAAAGAACAAGTGACGACCCTGGCCTTGGTGATTTCGTAAATACTGAAGCTATCACTATCTCGTACTTAAAAATGCTTTTGAATACCAAAGACGATCTAATTGTGCAACTGAAAGACAAAAACGCACTTTTGGAGGACAAAGTTAAATACTTGGAAGATAAGTTGGCTAATACTACGGCTACGGCTGCTTATTCCACGCAGGTAAAACGGCAACAGTCCTTTCTGCCAAAGAAAGGTAAAACATTTCAAGTCGACAATTTAGAGGCGACTGCTGGTCAAGCTACTCCAACTGAAAAAATTACCGGTAGTACCCTCTCTACAGTTTCTGAAGATAATAAAGTTCCAAATAGGCATATTGTGGAGGGCAAACATTTAAAAAATGCCTTAACTGAAGTTCAAATGCTAAGCAAAATGAACGAAGTAATTGCGTTAGCCGATGAAGAAGTGAATGTTCATATTCCAGTGCAACGCAAAAATTTACAAAACCATCGGACTTCTAAACATACCGTTTATGGACAAAATACATCCGCAGATATTACTGGCATTGAAAGATTAACTTATCTGTTCGTATCGCGCGTTCAGCCAAAGTTTAATGTTGATGATATATCGGCATTCTTGAAGAAAAACTCTATTGATATACAAACATGCGAATCTTTACAGACTAAATTTAATACCTATAAATCTTTTAAGTTGGGCGTTAAACAAAGTGAAGCGAAAAAAATTCTTAATCAGAACCTTTGGGGGTCAAATATTCTCATAAAAATCTTCAGATCGAAACGTCAAGAAAACAAGGATTTTCCAAGGGAGCCGACAAAGCAGCTGTAAATATAGCTGTTGCTCATAATAATTATGAAAATAGTGACAGACAGAAACTACTCCGCGTTAATAGTGAAAAAGCACTGCGATGTGATAGTGTTAGTTTCTTTCACATTAACATACAGTGTTTGACTAAAAAAGTGGCCCAAATTTCTATGTTCCTGGACAAGTATGATTATGATGCTATCTGTATGTCGGAACACTGGCAATCCGAGACAAATTTAAAATTAATGAAAGTGCCAGGTTACAAGCTTGTAAGTTATTTCTGTAGGTCTAACTTCCAGCATGGTGGTGTATCTATTTTCTTAAAAAACAACATTAAATGTAAGCCTCTGAATTTAGATCCATACAATAGTGAAATTAATGTTGAATTTTGCGGTGTTGAATTATTAACAACCAAAATGATAATTATAACTGTGTACCGCTCTGGCAATGGAGATTTTAGCTTATTCCTAGACAAGTTAGAAAATGTATTAGATATATATGTTACTATCTCAAAAAATGTGATACTTTTAGGAGACTTTAATGTCGATTTTAGCAGTAACTCTGCAAATTTAAGAGATCTTATGTGTGTAATATCTTCTTATGGTATAAACCCTGTTATAACAGACTTTACTAGAATAGGAAAAACGTCTGCATCCTGCATTGACAACATTTTAACAAACTTAGCTGTTAATAATTATGCGTGTGGTGTTGTTGATCCCTGTCTGTCCGACCACTGCGGCCAGTTTATTAAAATCACTGCGATCACAGATGCTCCTAAACCAACATATAGGAGGAAGATAACTATACATGGCTTACAAAAATTCAGAGCGTCCTTGTCAGATATTGACTGGACAATCTTTTGCGACCCAGACTTTAACGTAAGCCGAATGTCCAAGTTTCTCGTAAACAATTTTAAATCGCTTGTACATAAACATTTTCCGATAAAAAAATGTTCTAATAAAAATAAGCCAGTTGCTCACTGGTTTAGTGATTCCCTTAGGCAACTAAGAGATAAATTATCCTGTGTAAAACTGATTTATAATGTTAGTAAAAATCGGGATGTACTAATTAAGTATAATGCTTTACGTAAACAATATAAAATTGAAATTATAAATGCAAAAAAACGTGCTTACAACAGCTTTATTGTAAACTCCGAAAATAAGGTAAAAGATACTTGGAAACTAATCAACGCCGAAAGAAATGGCGGATGTTCAGTTAAACCTGATCCAGATATTGCACCGGATCTTTTTAACGATTACTTTGTTACAATAGCCAGCAATTTAATTGCGTCACTTCCCCATACTAACTATGACGCGATGGATCTGCTTGAAGCAGTCCCAACTCCAACTTGTTTGTTTAATCTTGAAAGTGTTACACCTGAGGAGGTTTGTGAAGCTATAATGTCTTTAAAAAATTCAAGTTGTCTAGATGTTTATGACTTGAACAGTAAAATAGTTAAAGAGGTAATGGATATAATTGCATTTCCTTTATCCGTGCTTATAAATGCCTGCTTTAAATCTGGTGTTTTTCCTGAAGAATTTAAAATTACAAAAGTGATTCCACTTTTTAAAAAAGGTGATGAAACTGTTATTGACAATTACCGCCCTATTTCAATTATCCCAATTTTTGCCAAAATATTCGAAAAAACTAAACTAGTTCAATATTTTGAGGATAACTCTCTCTTTAATCCTAGCCAATTCGGTTTTCGCAGCAAACAATCTACAACTCAAGCCGTTCAGAAAGTGGTTAACTATATAGTCGAGGGGCTTGAGGAAGGTAATCATACGGCTGTTACATTATGCGATCTCTCGAAAGCCTTTGATTGTGTCCCGCACGATGTCATTTTGCAAAAACTAAGTTTTTATGGTGTAAGAAATTCATCGCTCAGTCTTTTCACATCTTATTTTCAAAATAGAACACAATGTGTGAACATTAACAACGTAAATTCTGCGCTCAAACAAGTAGTGCACGGCGTCCCTCAGGGGTCCGTATTAGGTCCTCTTCTATTCATTATTTATATTAACGACCTGTACCATTACATGGTTCCTAAATGTTGTGTGTTATTTGCCGATGACACTACTTTACTTTCTTCTGCGAAAACTCTGGATAGCTCTCTACAATTGTCTGTGCAAAGTGAGAAACAAGCTGAAAAATGGTTCTACACCAATAAACTTAAACTTAATCAAGACAAAACTCAAAGGATTACTTTCTCATCTGTCAATAACGTAACGATAGGGGTCAACGTCCATATGCTAGGAGTGGTACTTGACAATTCCTTAAACTGGTCGTCTCATGTTGACTATCTTAGCAAAAAAGTATCCAGCGTCATATTCCTGCTCAGAAATTTAAAACAATTTGTAACCCCTGACATTTTAAGATTGGCGTATTTCTCGCTATTTCATTCACTCATCAGTTATGCCACAATTTTATGGGGAAACTCACCACATGCTTTAAGGATTTTTCGTCAACAGAAAAAAGTAATCCGGATTCTTGGGAATGCAGGCAGCAGGGAGCATTGCCGTCCTATATTTATTAAATTTGGGATAATGTCATTACCATCTATATATATCTATGTGACCTTGCTCGAAATTCACAAGAATATAGACAATCTTCCTGTTAACAGAGACTTTCACGAACATAACACGAGATTCGGTAATGCACTAAGGAATTCTCGATTTAGGCTTCGAAAATCCGAAAAGAATTCCTTGAATCTCAAATTATACAATCATTTACCTGTTTTTGTGAAAGCCTTGAATTTCAGCTGTTTCAAATTCAAGGTAAAACACTATTTAATTGACAAATGTTTTTATGGCGTTCAGGAATATTTGGACACTCCCTTTTGTTTACATGTTTAGAAGTTTCGCTGTAATATGCCGTTTATTGTAAAACTTTTTATGTACATGTGTTTTATAATATCTATTGCCAGACCTGCTGTAAATATATTTTTATATGTAACACAGTTAAATAAATTATCTTATCTTATCTTATCTTTATCTGATGAGTCTCAGGTATGTATCGCTTAAATTAATACCAATATATATGTATATGAAATTTGTGTTACTTTTCTTATTTTTAAAAAACGTTATTTGTATGGCCACCTTACACCTTAGAGTAGAAGGTTTTTTGATTATACAGAAATTTATTATATTATAGAAATTGTATTTTTAATATTGGTTTCGTTTACGAAAATGCCTCGACATAACCAACGTCGCTGCATTTTCGTAAACACAAAACAGATGCATTTGCAAAATTGATAAAATTGCGTGATTGTACAATGCACCAATTATTACACTAAGATATAATCTACAATATACACTGTTTCGATTTTCAAAATGGAAATTACACCAACTGTACCTGTACTTTCTAATTCTTAAAATCCAAATACATTTAATATATACGCTACTTGTTTTAACACTATTAATAACTAATTAATAACTATTAATTAACAATATTAATAGTAATTATTAAATAATTGTTAATATTAAAAATATTAATTAATACTAATTTACAAATTAATTAATTATTCAATTAATTAATTATTATTTTTTTGATAAAAAGGCATAAAAAAGTTTAAAAAAAGGCTATACAAATATTCACTTGAGGTGTGGAACCTCAAGATGACAACATTTTGAGCTGAAATTTGGAGAGAATTTGTTCAAGCTAGTTTCAAACCAAATATTGACTCAGGCAATGTGAATTTCGAGAAAAAGTTTTTTCGCTCCACCCTACTCCCCGTACTTCTTCTCTCTCCCCATGGTCGCCATCGTGTGACAGTTCCACTCCAATTTTCTTTGTGCTGGCAACATGGCCCGCCCAGTTCCATTTTAGGGAGCAAATTCTTTTTATTATATCCTCTGCTTGCGTTTTTCCCTTATCCACTTACTTGTTTTTCGGTCCTTTAATGTTATTCGTTTTCGTTTTATTAGTTTTCGCTCTATCGCTCTTTGGTGTATTTGCAGTTTCCTTACAGTTTTTCTATTTAGTACCCACGTTTTCGAGCCATATATGGTAACTGGTAGGATGCACTCATTATAGATTTTTTTCTTAAATTTTAAGGGGATTTTCATACTGAAAACTGATTTTAGTTTACCTCATGCTGCCCAGCTTAGTTTTATTCTCCTGTTTATTTCATTTTCATGATTTTGTTTTCCTATCGTAACTGGTATACATACGATTCGACCTTTTCTATATACTGTCCATTTATCCTTATTGATGCTTGGTTATGCACTTGATTTGTTATATATTTGGTTTTTGTGAAATTGATCTCTAACCCTACCCTTCTTGCCTATACTTGCAGTTCCTCAAGCATTTCCTTGTAACGTGTGATTTCTGACGCGTGGTGTATATTCGATTCCAAATAATTTGGTTCTCATTTTTGGTTTCTGCGCATCGATCGGGGTTTCGATTTGGAGTCGGCAGTCAGGTGGACAAGAGAACGCTTCCAGCTTTCAACAAGTGCAGTCTTGAATTTTTAATTAAGGTCGTTACGACAGGAAGTTTTTCCAATTTTATAAATTTTCAAGTTTTAAAAAGGAAGGTTAACACGGTTGTGTATTAATAAATTTTTCCCTGGGAGTTTTTCCTAATCTTTGTGCCTTGAGGGAAGTTTTTCTTCTGCCAAATTTACATCTTTTTGGTAAGCTAAACCAGGTTCTCATTTCACTTGTTCTGTTTCTAAGACCGTGAATTTATTTAGGCGATTATCCAGTAGCCGAGAAAGTGTCATTTATGACATTAAACAATTGCAGTCGGACGAGTTGAGCATCCGTAAATATTTTCGAAGTTATAACGACGTGGGAAATTCCATGGCCAAGAACAGTCGGTGGAGCAGGAGTGCGAACAGAGAGCCCAGTCAAGGTCTGTAGAAACTTTCTTGCCCGTGCCTGCGTTAGATTGATAAGTCCACGCGATCTTCAAGAACAAAACCAAAGACGAATTTTATAACTCGTTTATTTGCGGATTCAGCTTTATAGTAAATTATAAATAAAACTCGACAAAAATTTTGTAATTAGTTAAATATTTTATTTGGGGGAAATTCTTGTTCAAATTATAGTAAAATAATTTGTATTCTGGAAAATTGTTAAATGGTCTGCAGTTTACGCGATTTGATTTCTGATTTAAAAGTCAAAAGAAGGGGGAATCTTGCGTACGTTTATAATTATCGGTGCGTTTATAGACCATTAATTTTTGGTTATCTAATCTAGTTATTGCGTATATGAGGCCTCAATATATAGGAATGCTAGCCGGTAATTCGATAAACAATTGATAGTAATTTTAGAAGTGGATTGATACTTCTTTGTTTAAAAACCTGATCTACGCATTATTGCTTTCCCTGTAAATTTTGGGCTTGCTGTGTATTTAAAATTTAAATCAGAGGAAGTACGCACTGTAGTCTGTTCAGTTATTTTGTTTATGAATGTGAATTTATGTACCTGTATATACATAACGGGGGGATTTTTTTTGTGTAATACTTGATCTATACATATATATACTTTTGTATTGATAAATGCGAATAATCTTATTGGATCATTATATTACTTGGGAACTGTATATTTCTATTGTGTTTTATTTTGTCTTGATCGATAAGTTTAAAATTACCAAACAAGGTAAGTTCACATCCAGGAAGGTTCCTGTTTACCCAAAGCTATCTTGAAGGAGGAAAGGGTTTTTTTTTAAACAGGTGGCGCCTAGGCTTACATCGAACCACCCTTCTTCGGCTGTTGCTAGTCGAACCCTTGTCCTTGATTCTGGACCTTGTTTAGGATTTAGTTATTTGATAATTTATCTGAACAAAACTTATTTTGTTGTCGCCGTCGTATAACTAGGCGTCACATCCTTTTGTTCTTCTTCAAGGGCGAATATTACAGTATCATCGGCAAACCTCAGGTTGTTAAGCCTTTCCCCCGTTATGGTCAGTCTTTTATTTTCCCATTTCAATTTTTTAAATACGGCTTCAAGGACTGGCGTAAACAGCTTCTGCGATATTATGTCACCTTGTCTTACGCCTTTTTTATTTCAACTGTGTTTGTCATCTCGTGTAGTCGTATTTGCAACGATGATTTACTATATGTATATCTTTTTTACTAAATCATTATATCTTTGATCTACTCGTGCATTTTCCATTGCTGTTAATATTGTACTTATTTCGACCGTGTCGAACGCTTTCCTGAAATCTATGAAAGATATCCATAGTGGTACTCCGTTGTTTTTTCGATCACTTGTTTTGCTGAAATTTTTTCTGAAGCCTGCCTAACTATCTTACTCTAAATAGCTGTACGAAATGAAATTCAAGTAAGTTCCATTTGCTTCATTTTGCTGATCAGATTCATACGCTTCCGTTAGCGGTGAACGTGACAAATAATCTGCTGGTTGGTTGTTTGTACCTCTGATGTATTCGATGGTGTACCTAAACCCTGATAAATATATAGCCCATTTCTACAGTATTCTATGTCCACGATTGAATAATTTTTCTTTGCGTTTGTCAGAGACCTTGAAACGAATCCTACTCGTCGTTCTCAACCATCTGAAAATTTGTGCGACAACGCCGCTGCTACCGCTTTTTGTAAGTGTCACATAACAAAATAATAGGTTGTTTTGGATCAAAATGAACTGATATACGGTCTGAAGCGATTTATTTCTTGATTTTCTCAAACGCTGAATCCCACCTACGGTTCCACACGAATTCTTGGTCTTTTCTTAGGAGTTCGTAAACTGAATTCTAGCGTGCCATCTTGGATGGCTGCAATTAAATTAGCCCTAAGATATTGTTCTAACCGTTCCTGGTAGATCACCCAGTTATCTGAGATACCGTTGAACTCTACCATTGAGCCGATTAAACCTGCCATAATTACTGCCCCACCATTTATCACACTTTAAATACGCGCACACTATTACTTTTATAGCGCACCACCGTATTTACTGCACTTTCTTTAAATATTTTTGTCCTCGTCGCCAATGTTATGTCTCTTATATAATAAAGGGCACTTTAACATTAATAACGTATCTTGATTATCTAAAGAATCGTACTTCGCCAGCATCTGAGCACCACTGCCCTGTTGGCCCTGCACCCCCGCTTCGGCACTTGCCAGGGTGGAAAGTACCGTTCCTCATACACTAAATATAAAAAATAATTTGCTAAAAAAGTCATTAAAATTAATTGGCTTTTCACACGTAATCAAATAGCAGTAACTTTATTGTTAATCTAATAAACAACCTACTAATTAAGTAAACTGCTGTAAAAATAATAGTAAAATGAAATGATATATCGAACTGTGTAAATGGTAAACGTCAACAATAAATAGACTTAGTGTATTTTTGCAGTTGCAGCACACAATGACGAAACTGCTTGGTAAAATTTTTAAGGTCTCTTCTAACTAGAATGAGAATCTTCCAGATCGTTTGGTTTATGACCCTTGCACTTATAGTTTATTATTTCGAAAAGAATTTGTGTGAAGATGGGTTTCTAGGTATGTTCACTTAAATAACCGCAACAAAGTGTCTGTAATAATACAATCTTAAGAACCGAAGGTTCTGAGTGAATTTGAAGAATCCTTCGTGTTAAATGATTTGGAATACATTCTAACAAACCGCAGAATCACATGGGAGGAAGCAGAAATAGGCTGTGCTGCAACCGATAGTAGTTCTCTGGCCATTATAGACACCAAACAGAAAGCTAAATTTATCGCATTAGCTTTGGCAGAAACAGATCTTGTGGTGGAAGATTTGTGGGTAGGATCCACATTAGAAATTTGCTCACAGATATGTAATGCAACCAACGATGCTGGTACGGATGTATATTGCTTTAATGGTAAATGTTTCAAGTGGTCTACTGGGGATTACGTGACTGTTGAATTTATGTTGCCAAGACGTAAAGAAATATCTTTTGTGGAACGCGATTGCCTTACATTTGCTAGAAATGACCATCAAGAACCCAGTTTTGTGGATCTGTATTGTAGACTTCAACGACCATACATATGTCAACGACGTACGTAAATATTTGGTGTTCTTTATTTCCACGAAACAATTTTTTTTATCTATACATAATAATATTTCCAAATTTTTAATTTTCGTTGTCAGTTCTATGAGTATGTGGTACCTTGTATTCCTATAAATGCAAGAAGTGTAAGGTTACTGTTTATGTTTATGAATTTCAGCTGCTGATGAAGAATACGGGCAGATGACACATCGAGGATGGATACGAATCGGCATGTATGAGTATGCAATATTTTATGCTAAGGTAAACCGCGCTTTAGTTATCCACACGTACTTATAGTAGACAAATAACAACTCCAATTTCAGAAAACTTGGAAAGAAGCTGTGAGGGAATGTTTCACGAAACACTCAGCGCATTTGGCTGACTTCAGAAACATGAAGGAAATAGCTGGAATCGGAAAATATTTGTTAACCGGACGTCCAAGTAAGACAATAGGTTCAAAAGTATCTTTTTAATAGCTTCTTGGTGTTCGAAGGCTTGGAAAATGCATGGATTGGTGCTCATTACAAAGCTGGAAGATGGCGTTATATTTCTGTAGATGATATTATTCCGATTCACAGAAATCCAAATAACGCGTATCCTCCTTGGCCTGACAACAAAAATATTACAACAGAGGGCGCATGTTTGTTACTGGATAGGCATTTAGATGATAGCGGGAAGTTGCTTTTCATTGAAGAACGCTGCCAAAGGAAGAGAAGTTATATCTGCTCCCGAAGTAATTTGCTCATATATTTCGTTATAATACTTAGTCAAATATGATTCATTCGCGGAGAAAACTTTCTTATCTTTTAAAGTACTAATACCTCTTTAGTTTAGTTAGTATTTCTTCCACTGCTAGTTGATTTAATTATATATGTCGAACCTTAACTGCATATTAGCGACTTTGCTAGGAGTTAGCTTGGGTAACTGTCGTGAGATTACAACAATCGGTAGCTTACAACTAAGGAGCTTACGATTTTTAGACGACATCGTTCACGTGTCTAATGATCCGTATGAACAAATATTAACGAAACCAAAATTGATCCAAAAGAAGATTTACGATAGACAACTGTACCAAAGAAAATCAGGTCAAAGAAATAGAAGAATATTAAATTTGTCGTGGGCAGCTGTTGCCAACCTCATATACGTCCTTAAATACAAAGACTAGAAGTGTTATAGTGAGCACTATAAAGGAGAATTCTTTGGAGGAATAAAGTAAAAAATAAGGATATCAGAAGAAGAATGAAGATAACAAATGCCATTGAACGCATAGCATAAATCCAATGACGATGGTTGGACACGTAGAAACGGCAGATCAGAACACTAAAACAAAGGAAATTGCACTTCAAATGTTCGGTGGTCAGGCTGTCGCTGGTGGAGGATACCTTCTCCGATATTCTACAACAGCTGCACGTGCATTTCCGCTATATACAAAATGCATTTCTGCATATTCACGTGCAGAAAAAGGCTCCATCATTACCACACATAGAAAACAACTATAATTCCAGCTTGAAACACCTTCTGTCATAACAAATTAGTATTTGTGCGACTTATTTCCTATTATGACTTAATTTAACAGAACAATGATAAAAACAAAGAAATCCTCTGTAACTAGATAGCGGTTGGAAATAAGACATGGATTTATTAACATTTTTGGCTTCGTGTAGCATCCCAGATCATACCCTTAAGTTTGGGCAATACCATTTCAATCACCCTCTATGTTGGGAAGCCATTGATTTATCAAACCTATGATTGTTGAAATGAGCTACATGTTCTTTAAACTTAATCTCAATATTCCGTTTAGTTTGCCCAATATATTTTCTATTGCAAAGAGAACAGTCTATTGCGTAAATCCCCGACATTTCCAAGGTTTTCACTTTGTCTTTAGGGTTTTCCAATAAGTTCCGAATGTTGTTATTTGAACGAAAAACAAATTCAAATAAACAATGTTCTGAACAATTTTGATTAAATATGCAACCAAATCAATTCGAAGTTGTATTTTGTTTATATAACAACATTCAAAACTTGTTGGGAAACCCTAATGATAAAGAAACTTTGGAAAAGTCGTGGATTTACAAAATTGACTGTTCCCATTGTAATGGAAAATATATTGGGAAAACTAAACGTAATATTGGGTTTAGATGTATAGAACGTGTAGCTCATCTCAAAAATCATAGGTTTGATAAATCAAGTGTTGCCCAACATATTTACGAGAAAGGACACGGTATAAAATTAAAAAATCTAAAATTGATAAATGAAGTATCTTAAACAAAAGAATAGAATTGCTATGAGAGCATTCATATTTTGAAAAATACGGTGGATCTTTTAAATGCAGATAATGGGCCAATTCCTAACTCAGATGTAATACATTTGTTGAAAATAATTTCTCAACCAGTTAGGCGTAACGAGCCTTAACGGAGATTTAGTATTTAAGCTTTTGTTTGTTAGGTTATTAGTATTGGACTTCAGTTGTTGGCTTGGTGAGGGACTTATCTCGAGAGGTATTCCTCAGCCAAGATACCTTAGTTAGTTCAAGTTCCTACTGAATGTGGCAGCTTAGTTGCCTAAATACGTATTTAGGTGTTATAAATATCGAGGTGGTAAGGAGTTTTCGAAAGTTTATTTATTTAAACCACCGTCTCCAATTACAGATGATAAGATATAGATGAAAAAATTAAACATAAAAAGCAGTTATAGATGAAAGGGTTAACATAAAATCAATGGAAGATAAGAAGTCTTGTAAGAATATGTAAAGATTTTAAGAAGCATGTTAATAAAGGAGAAGAACAAGATATGGAATCAAAATTGTGAAGAATTTTTGAGATACATTATAGGAAGAACGTATATAGAGG
>JABXWE010024745.1:0-14627 GCA_014611495.1 Limonius californicus | reverse complement strand
AGTTTTTGAGAAATAATTTTTTGAAAATTTCCAAAATTTTGAAAATTCGTAATTTAGGCCCCTTATAATTTTTCAAAAAACTTTTTATATCACCTTATTTTACCCTTCATATACTATTCAGAAAATAAAAATCATTTGAATCGATTCATCCGTTTTCGAGTAATTGGGCGTTAAACACAAAATTTTCAAAAAATCATAGCGCCCTTCATTTTAACGCTAGCGAGTTCGGCAAAAAACTAACAGATTTGTCTTATGACCCTCTATCGTTATCCGTGATAAAAGTTTCAAAATTGAAATCACGAAAAAAGTGATACCAAAAAAACATGCGTAACTTCCGCTTCCGGTTTCGGATTTTTTTGAAAAGCTTATTTTTTCGATGAATTTTCGATACACCCCCGCATTCCAAAGCGCATCAAAATCGGAGCAATACTTTCGGCTGTAGGAGCGTCACATACGTACGTACATACGTACGTACATACGTACGTACGTACATACCCACCCACAGACAGACATTTTTTAAAAACCACTTTTTTGGGTTCCTAGAGACCCAAAACGGATATTTCCGTTAAAATCTCGATTTCGAAAATTTTCATGAATTCAATACTTACCCTATACCTATAAGGTATGGGAAAGTAAAAATGTAGAAAAGTCTCGTAAAACCTCTTGTAACATATCGGTATGAATCCTCAGTGCTCACACAAAACGATAAAGATCTACGCATATTTAGAATAAAAATAATGAGGAGTGAACCTGTGCACAATGCAGTTACAGAATGAATTTAGTACACACCTTTATTTAAGCATTATAGGTAACGCGCAAAACGTCCCTCTTCCTATATCACGCCGGCTTCGCATACGTTTTCAAGATCAATGGTCACGAAAAATGGTTTATTGCGGATATATCGCTTCCTATTGGTCAGACGGCATTTATAATTATACGAAAAACAAACTGGACAATTTTCTACAAAAGCGATCATATACATTTTTACGTTTCACTTTATACGGCCCACAATGCATCTGCACTGATAAAATAAAGCAATATCGGCGACGCATTCGTTTCCACACCGCCTTCGAGGTAGAATGCAAGGCGCGTTTTTACTTTCCCATACCTTATAGGTATAGGGTAAGTATTGAAATCATGAAAATTTTCGAAATCGAGATTTTAACGGATATATCCGTTTTGGGTCTCTAGGAACCCAAAAAAGTGGTTTTTAAAAAATGTCTGTCTGTGGGTGGGTACGTATGTACGTATGTGACGCTCCTACAGCCGAAAGTATTGCTCCGATTTTGATGCGCTTTGGAATGCGGGGCTGTATCGAAAATTCATCGAAAAAATAAGCTTTTCAAAAAAATCCGAAACCGGAAGCGGAAGTTACGCATGTTTTTTTTGGTATCACTTTTTTCGTGATTACAATTTTGAAACTTTTATCGCGGATAACGATAGAGGGTCATAAGACAAATCTGTTAGTTTTTTGCCGAACTAGCTAGCTTTAAACTGAAGGGCGCTATGATTTTTTGAAGATTTTGAGTTTAACGCCCAATTACTCGAAAACGGATGAATCGATTCAAATGATTTTTATTTTCTGAAAAGTATATGAAGGGTAAAATGAGGTGATATAAAAAGTTTTTTGAAAAATTATAAGGGGCCTAAATTACGAATTTTCAAAATTTTGGAAATTTTCAAAAATTATTTCTCAAAAACTGCTCCAAGGAATTTTTTTAAATTTCATATGTCGATAGACCTCGCAAGGGGCTATCGATATGTTTTTTTTGAAGAACTCCGTAATTTTCCTGTGGCGCCCTCTACGAAGCTTGGAAGTTTGAAACTTCAAACTCCTTTAATTAATAAACGTAAAAAGATAGGAAGCTGGGGTTTTCACTGAATCGCTCAATACGTAATGGAGCATATGAATATGCAAAGAAATATTACACTCGTGGATATATGTAAGCGCACCGGCCCCTCCCCCCTCTTTTTTAGAAAAATATTTTTTTTATTCTAACGGTTGTTATTTGTTTGCGTCAAAGAATCTTTTCCGCAAAAATAAAAAAATCGATTTTTTATGCCCTACAAAATATAATTTCCAGGGACTTAGAAAATTTTACCTCGGTAGCAATGGCGATCGGTACTAGTTAGACCGCGCGACGTATATAGTACAGAATGAAGTATGCCTGGTTGCATATTAAAAGGAAATTAAGGGTAAGTCTGTTCGTTACGAGGCAAGGTTTTAGGATAGCACTTGAACAACCGTTTTGAGGAAAATAACTCTACTGTTGAATAAAGATGATATGAACAGTTTCCAGTATGGGAAAGTCCAGGGAGGCAGTCGCGTCCACTTATTTTATTTACAAGTGAGATAGTATAAATAGTATTGATGGTACTTGTGAGTCTATATTGCAATTATTTCTTTCCTGTGTATATATGGAGCATTCGCATAGAAATTGTTTCACCAGTTTGATGTAATCACACAAAGTTCGCATTTTGGTTTGCACTTGGTTGCTAGATCCTTTTGAAAAAGGTAGCCATGAGTTAGCTTGGTATGTCGTACTCTGAGGCGTTTTAGTACATATTCTTCTTTTCGTGAGACATTTAGGTTTACTTCTGCCACAGTTTCGTCTTTGATCTTCCACGATTTGTTGCCTGTCGTTTCCTTCCATTTATTTTTCGTAATTTTCAGATATTGTGGTAGCTTCTTTGCATATTTGTCTGCTATATTATTGCTTTCTATGTCAATATGAGATGTCCATATGAATGTTATTTCTTGGTTTTTGGATATTACCTGATGAATTAAATTGTGTATTTCTAGTTTTGTATTCATATTGTAATCATAAAAGAGCCTGCAGAATGTGGGCAGATGACCACAGGTATTGGGCCATAATGACTAGGGACGAGGGTTGTTTAGTGACGAGTCAAAATTCATTTTGCAATCAGATAGTAGGCGTGTTTTAATTTGGCATGAACCCGGAACACGAGAAATAGTACCTACTCTTTCTAGGTTTATGGAAATAATCCACAATTTGTCCGCGAACAGTCACAATATGATGGTGGCGGTCTAATGGTATAGGCCGAGATAAGTACTGGAGGCCATATGGATCTTTATTTCATTCAGAATGGCTTTCGTACTGTCCAAAGGTATCTGGATGAGATTATGCGACCCATTGTTCTTCTGGACGCAGCAGCAATGTGAGAACAATTCGTGTTTTTGGACAATAATGCTTGTCGGTATCGAGCAAACATCGTGGACAACTGCTTTGATGAAATGGGAATTGATAGAATGGAGTAGTCAGCAAATTCCCCTGATGGTAATCCGATCGAACATGCATGGGATAGATGAGGAAGACGTGTTGTGTGCACGAAATATGCCACCACGTACAATTCTGGAACTTCAAGTTGCTCTTAGAGAGGAATGGGAGCTCTTTGATAATTTGACTCAATCCATGCCAATAAAATGAGTAGCCTTTTCTGCTGTTCGTGGACATCATAAGTGTTATTAACTTTGGTGTTTTGCAACAATTAATGAATAATGAAGTGTACAGATTAAAGATTTCTGTACTTATTCGCACATATCAATTCGGTATTTGACACCATGTAAGTGATATAGCAATGATTGCATTAGAAAAGTTTAAATGTGACAGAAAGCGTTCGGTCCTTGATTAAAAAGTTTGCAATTGAAATATAAAAGTATATGCAGGTGTTACTTTAACAATCTATTTTTTTTATTCTACTGGCATAGGGTGGGCCTGGCGTATCCAAGATCGACCCTCGAGTCAGCTCCATGTCAGATGATGCTGATGATGATGATGAGTTATCAAGTCATGCGATAGTAGCGACTGAATTTAGAAGCACACAACACACAAAATATTCGTAGTTCGGATGGGGAAATCGTTGCCAATGGTTTAAAATAATAGTACTGTACCACTGAATTTTCGTTATTTTGCTATAAATACTTCTATCATACACGCAATATTACTACATCTTACCAGCAATATTAAAAAATAAATCAGTTCCTTCATAGTTCTTTCAAAATTTATTTTATGTGGCGATTCACTATTCAATGATTGCAAATGTTACAAGCAATTTAATATTTAAATTTACTGAAAACTTTATTTTATGTTTATGTTAGTTTAAGAAAAAATATCGGTACATGATTAAAACGAAAGTCTAAATACGTACAACGTTTTTTTTTCCCACCCAGCTTACCCCGGCTCAGCACATTCCGTGCTTTTCACAGGTCTAACATGCCCCACCCTTGAAAAACCCCATGCCCCAGACACCACAAACACCCTGGGAAAGTGCAGTGCTCAGGATTCGAACCTGAGCGACTTTGGTAGAATAATTCCAAGCCAAGCGCTGCGGCCATTACTCTACCGCGGTCCCCACTCAGTTTTCAGAAAGGTCATTTTGCTTTCTTATATATGGTAGATAAAATTTAATATTATGAAATTTTATTCGAATTATGAAATTTAACGAGACTCTTCTCTGCCCTCCAAATATTTATACATGGTAATATTCATGACCTTTCACAGTTTCAACCTAATTTACCTTGTCAATGTGTATAGGTAAATCATATATTGTGTATCCATTAAAAAGACATTTGCCGTATATGAAGCAGATTTAATTACTTGTGCCACCACCTACTATGTAACTCCAAGTATGTTTTTTTTTTTCGAATCCAGTTAGTTTCTCCGTAGGACGCTAGCGCGTACGTCGTGGCCCTGTCAGCCATTATGGAGCAACGAGTGATTATTAAATTTTGCTGTTAATTGGGGAAAGCTCCAACCGAAACTTATAAACTGTTGAAAACTATATACAGTGATAACACCTTAAGTCGTACCAGTGTTTCTGAAAGGTGTGACCGTTTCAAAGATAGACGTGACGATGTTCAAGATGACGTTAGAACTGGCCGTCCGTAGATCTCTCGAGATGCAGATTCGATTACAATAGAGATCGACAAATTACCCTACGCATAATGGCAGATAAAGTAGAATATGCGATTTGGAAGCTAAAAGAGGGAAAAGCCAGTGGAGAGGATGGAATAGCACCGGAAATGGTTAAATGGGGAGGTACAAAAGTGAAAGAATGGATATGGATATTATGTAAAACAGCATGGAAAGAAAATACAATACCGAAAGATTGGGAAAGAAACATGGTTATACCTCTACATAAGAAGGGCGCAACAACAGAAATGGAAAATTACGAGCGATTTGCCTATCATCAATCCTATTTAAAATATATACCAGAATAATAGAGAGAAGACTGAGAAGCGAAATAGAAAATAAAATGGAAGAAGAACAAGCCGCGTTTAGAAAGGGTAGGCAAACGAATGATCATATATGCATAGTACGAGAAGTAATAGGAAAAATGATGGAAAAAGGACAAAATCTATACTTAACTTTCCTAGATCTGAAATCAGCCTTCGATAACGTCTCCAGAGATTTAATGTGGGAAATACTAAACGAAAGAAACATATCAGAAAAATTAATAAACGTGATTAAAGGCATCTACAATAAAGTAGTAGGCGTAATAAGGATAGAGGGAAAGGTATCAAAAGACTTCGAAATGAAGAAGGGATTGAAGCAGGGAGATTGTTTGAGTCCACTACTGTTCATAATATATATGGACGATATAATCAAAAAAAGCAAAGTCAGAACACCTAAATTAAATATAGGCAATAAAGATCTACAACCGGTGTTTATGCAAAGTCTGGTATACGCGACGATATAATACTAATGACAGACACGAAGCTAAAAATGCAACGCCTGTTAAACACTTGGGTTAAAGAAATTGAAAACAAGAAAATGAGCATAAACACTAAAAAGAGTAAAATCATGATAATAAAATGGAAAATATCGGAAGTAAAAGAACAGAGGGGTATATTTTGTAAAGGAGAGAGATTAGAAGAAGTAGATATTAACGTACGAGTATCTAGGTACAATTATTAACAATTAAGGGAAGATAGACCGAGAAGTATACAATTAAACAAGACAGTGTTTGGAAAGAAAGAAAGAAATAAAGAAAGATTCGAAAAGGAGAGTATACGACACGATAGTACTCCCCACCCTACTACACGGAAGTGAAACATGGGCAACGAAAGAAAAACACGAGAGGAAAATCACCGCAATAGGGATGAAGTATATGAGGAAAATTGCACGGATTGCTAAAACTGATAGATGGACCAACGAAAGGGTAATGGAAGAAGTCGAACAAGAACCAATAATACACAAAATAGAAAAAAAAAACAATTACACTGGTATGGACATATTACTAGAATGGACCACGAGAGGATGACAAAACGGGTAACAGAAGCAAGAAGAGTCGGTAAAAGAAAAGTGGGCAGACCTAGAACGAAGTGGAAAGATAGAATAAAAGAAATTGGACAGAAAAGGGGGAAAATGATAAGGGAGATGAAAATTATGGCCGGTGACAGAAGACGATGGAAGAATTGGATTGAGGCCAGAAGTCCGCCGCTGTAATGGCACAACGACATCCAATGAAAGAAAGAAAGATAATGCAGATGAGTTGAATGTCCATAAATTTTGCATGAAGATATGAGAAAGAAGAAGATATGCGCAAAGTTTGTTCCGGACGGTCAGATGAGCAAAAACAGAAAGAAGTTGCATGGTGCGTAGACTTCGTTCAGGCTTGTCTTTCTTAACTGTACTGTCACTGGTGATAAATCATAGATGTTTCAGTACGATCCTTACACGAAATGACATAGCATGGATTATTAATCAACACAGAAATAAAAAAAAATTGTTTACAAAAATCCATATCAAAACCATGGTGATTATTGTTTTCGATAAACGACGTGTGATCTATAAAGAATTTAATGTGTGCCTTCAGGACAAAAAGTAAATATGAAGTGCATTCTACGTTCTATGTACCTACCCATTCTGCACCGACTGTGAAATCATTTCTTACGAATAAATGACCCACCGTATTCACCTAACTTGGTACCAGCAAACTTTTTTGTTTTTGGTGAATTGAAAACTGTTTCGGGAAGTAAAAGCATGGTAGTTTCTCCGGCCGCCTTTGACACCGTTTTCAAAAACTTTTAAAATGTTGCAATAAGTGAATTAAAGCAAATGGAGATTACTTTGAGTAAATATAAAATCTTTTTCGTGTCACTTAAATTGTGTTTCTTTTTATTGTACCGGCCCCGGAAAAATTGCCAAACCTCGTGTGCTGATACCATATCACGTCTGGTATAACCACATGTAATCAACTTCTTCTTTTATATATTCCGCTTTCGAAATGTACATAAAAATAGCTTCATAATAATGCTTAACTTGCAAATTTTACGTCAAAAATACCTGTCATTTGTAAGTCACTAAACTTCTATCTATCTTCGAGTGCTTTATCTCTTACGAGACGTAGCGATCTTCTCTCCTATGCCTGTTGCGCGTTTAGAGTACCGTAGACACAGAGAACCTACAGCTTAACGTGGGCTCCGAACTACGGGAAATGTAAATACTTCTACTTCAGAGAAAATTTACTAGGCAGAATACCTCGTTGGTTTGCCATTGCCTGCGAGGAAGAACGGCCGTTAAAAATCCGATGTTCTGGTACTGGGAATTAAACCCAGGACCTTCAGTGAGGAAGTCTAACCCGCTAACCTCTAGCCCACGTCCGCCTTAAAATGTTTAAATATTCATAGAATGCTCGAGAGATAAGGTTTGATAAAAATTTAAAAAGGTTTTGTAGGTCATCCAACTATTTCTCAGACTACATTTTTGACAAGTAACTCACATTTCGGCTACTAAAATGCATAACAAGAATTGAGTTTTCAATAAATTAATATTCTTTTATTATTTCTAACTAAAACATCAAATAGATTTTAAAAGAACAATTTCTTGTAATGAATATGTCACCAAAGTTTATCCATAAAAAAGAATCTACTTTTTTTATAATATGAAATAACAGTTAATTTATTAGATTAATTGTTGCACTGCATACTATAAAATGGATTTTGTATGCGGTTACGTGCCCAACAAAGATTCATTTTACACGACCAATTAAACACATAAATTGAAAGGCAAATACCAAAGTTCTTAAATAAATTACTTTTAGTAATACGCATTTTGACCACAACAAATAACAAATTTTCAGACAAAAATATACCTTATTAGTATTGTATTTGGCGGTATTGACGAAATTACAAACATAAAAAAAGCAAAAACTAATAAATAAAATGCAGCTTTGCAATAGGTACAACTATAATATTTATTTGTTATAATTTACACAAAACAAACACCCAGAAAGCCAAGATAGCATAAAAATATGTTGACATAACAATAAAACAAACAAGATAAATACATTAAATAAAAATAGAAAATAATAAATGTTAAACTGCCGTCCACCTTGCCGTTCGCCTAAGTCAATCCGCCGCAGAAGAGAATTTCTAACACGAGCTAGCATGTGTGAGGTGATTCACCTACATGATGTAATAATTCTTTCACGTAAATCTTCCTGTCTACGGGACTTTCGTAGACGTCGTTTTTACTTTACCCCCCACAAAAATAAATCTAACGGAGTCAAGTCCGAACTACGTGGAGGCCGCCAAGGATGAATTGCACCTTTTGCAATTAATCTGTTATGGAAAGTTTTATCTTGATAGTTTCTTACAATTCTATGGAAGTGGGCAGGTGCTCCGTCATTTTGAAACGACATACGCTGTCTAACGTAAAGAGGAATTGCTTCTATAAGTTTAAGGAAATCATATTCTAAAATAAGTAAATAATTTAACCATTTAAACTGCCCTTAAATAATTCGGGACAAACGATAAAGTTGTCAACGATACCACACCAAACATTTACAGTAAATATAGTTCGAAAGTGTGCTTGCCGGATCCAATGTGGATTATCTAGCAAATAGAAATGGCAGTTGTATCTATTTACACACCTATTGTTACTAAACGTATTCGTCGGAAAAAAAGAATATTTCTTAACAACAGTGGATCAGCAGTAACTTCGTTTCTTAACAATTGGCAGAAATTCATTCGACCTGGGTAATCATATTCAGTAAGGTGTTGCACTAATGTAACGTGGTAATGATGAAACCAGCTTGCTTTTAAAATGTTTTATACTGAACTTTGGTTAAAGCCTACCGTTCTTGCAACAGCTCGTTGGTTATAAGTGACATGTTTTGGTCTCACTTTTGGCTTGGAAAACTGTCCATATTGCCGCAAATCTTTTGGAACGTCTAAAGGCATTATGTGATGGAAGGGGCCTATCCTGGTATCTGAATTCTCGTAAAATCAACATCATATTCGTTTTCTCGCTATTATAATACACTGAAACTGATTGTTATTACCACCAGAATGTAAAAAAATATTTTAGCTAAAAAGAAAAATTAACTATGCATTTCATGAACATGTGAGAGGTGTAGCCTATATACTTGTTACAAGATAAAATGATCACACTGTATTATCTTTTTTCGAATTAATGAAAAGGGTAATATTTATAAAATCATTTTGTTTTGGTTACTCACCAAGCTGGGCACTCCAGGTTTTACTTTAGTATTTTTCTGACCATATAATAATCCAAATAATCAATGTAAGCATTTCGTTAAGATTACAGTTAAATATTTATTGCAAACGTCTTTCGTTTTTACGCTGCTGTAACCTTTTGTTTCTGGAATCGATATTTCTTGTGAGCAAGAATATCTTGCGTATTTACTAATAATAGTTTTGTCAAAAATTATGTATAATTACATAACTGAGTGTATATATTTAACATACCGTTCCTTCTGAAATTTTAGTCCGTCCGTTTGAATCGTAACTGCTAAGCATTCTTTATGATGTGAAGTATTACAAATAACTATATAAATGGAATTATCTTTTAAAAATATTTGAATAAGGTTTGTTTATACAGCTAAATGTTTAATCGATCAAGCATGATCCCTTTCTGACAAACACACAGTCGTAGGTTGTCGATAGTAGTTAGTTCTAGTTAAATCATTCTGGAACAACTTTAATTACGAACGATATAAATTGCTGGCAATCAAGAAATTTGTTGGACAAAGAGCGCCGAGGAGACATTTTCAGTGTTTCGAATTCCGTTCGAAACATTGGAATATTTAATAGTGGGTATCTCTTTGGGAGCAATTGTTAAATCAACTACCAGCAGTTAATTGACTTCGGTGCCAATAATCTGGGTCATTTACAAGCTATACCAACTTGAAAGTAATCTATGCATGTGGTTTCAGTGGTTCGCGTTGGCGCCAGAAACAGTGCCATAAAACTACTCAAAACGGTTGCAAAAACGCAATTTGCGTTCAGTTATAACCAGATACGTCAAGTATATAGATAGCCAACAAATTTTTTTATATAGATGTTTTATGGCGTTAAAAATGTTGTAATAATAAGGATATTCAGAAAAACAAACCGAAGTAGTTCGTTATACATAATAAATGTCAACAATTGTTACAAAGAATACAACTCACCATATCACGCAACACCATTAATAGCAATCTATGTATTCTTCTAACTCACCTGAAACAAAAAATTTAAATTTAGTATCTAATTACTATTACGAACACATAACAGAAACAGAATTATTTTCTAGTTTTTAAATTGGCACATTCCACAGTTTGTAGGCCTCTTCAAAGGGAGGATATGCAAAAAAACTACAGCGCACTAGCGAAAATGGCCAAGGTACATAAGTTGTTATTATATAAGAATGATCTACAGACACTAGATCAAAAACCAGCACTTGCAGTTATACGCTGTAATTTTTTTATTTCGCGTCATTAAGTAGGATTAATATGGCGAAGTGAGCAACAATATAAGCTACATGTTGATATAGTAGCTGCAGGTAGTACACTGCGAGTTCGTTTCATTTTTATACAGAGTTCAGTATACGTAGTTTCGGTGCTAAATATATTTCAATTTGAAAATGATAATTTGCCTTTTCTAGAAACACCATATGCCTAAAATGGTATACGTGAGTCCGTGTAGAGCACTACTGCTTTAACTTAATATGTAACGAAATTGAAAATGTAACAATAACGTTTTAGGTTCTGCCAACATTTTTAAATTTGTATTATGATTAAAATAATATACATGGCAGCAAAAAAGGTTAATATGTAACGTCTGCTTAGAGGGGGCGCAAATAGGTGGGCATTTAAATGTGCTTTAATAATCGACATTGATTCTAAAACGAGACGATTATAAAATGAAACAATTTATTGTAATAAATGCTCAACATATCCGTCACCTTTTACAAAACGTTTTCGTATTTAACTTCAATATATTTTGTAAAATGTCAGTCGAAGAATATAACTGTTATGCAACTTTGTGCAATTCCTGTATATGAGAGCTAGATCTGATGTCATAGAATAATCTCAAATGGTAGTTTTAGGAGCGTTTTCGATTATTTTCCTAGCAGCTACAAAAGTTTTCGCAGTACACTTCATTACTCGCCTCTACACTTCCTTTTAGTAACGCTTCCCTTTTCACGAATCAATTTCACAGAAGGATGTAGGATTATATAATGTTTATAGTCAGTGAGAACATTCTGAAATTCTGCATGATGCTTCTCAAAGCGGTTTTGTATTGAATAACCCGAAATCATATTAATGTTGGTTTCTTTGCGGAAGCATTCGATTATAAATTCTTTTTGCTCCGTGTACGCCATGTAGAGGCAATAAAACTAAGGAGTTCTTAAAATATTCCCATATTTCTTAAAAAACAACTGTTGTTAAATATGTAATTACGGAATATAGTCACAAATTTCAAACGAAATAGTAAACATTACTAGCGAATACAGCGTCTAACAGACAGTTACCAAACGATACGGGAATCTGTATTACCGGCAATCGCAGTGCGAAGTTACAACGTATGTATACACTTACTAATCAGTGTATACACATACTAATTTGTAAAGTAAATGTATCACAACCAATTAAATGTAAACTTTAACTAGTAAATGCATATATCTGATTTAGTAAAAGTATGCACAAAATAAAACAAGAATCTAAATGAATACTTTTACTAGTAGATGTATGAATAACATTCAATCAACGATCTAACTGAATGTTCCTAAATTTTTTAAATGAAGTGCTTAAAGCTTTGAGATCGCGAATTACATTATTCCAGGACTATTCCCTAACAACTTGTTAGTTAACTGTATTTTAACAGTTCATAAATGTATGGAAGATATGACCTCTTACAAATATGAAAGCAAAAGGTAAATACACAATTAATTTACTTCTAAAAAGCAAAAGGCACAAATTTTGTATGACAATTCAAGTAATCTTGGTAATTTCGTCCATCAACTATATTCTCATTTTGTTATTATACATTTAAAATCCATTTTTATATTTAGTTGCTACTTCTACTAATATGTTGTAGCAAATGTACGTCTAGTAAGTGTATATGAGGATGGTTCATTATTTATTGTCCTTGATATAGAAGTAAATGACTTAAAGACATTTGAAACAACTTTACTTCTCAATATAATCCCCTAAAAGGTTAACACACTTGGTATCACCATGATACAGAACTTGAAAGCTTTTAGAATAAAATACTTTGTTCTGCACTGTAAACCACTAATTTACAACAGCCGTTACCTCTTCATTGTTCGAAAAATGAGTTCCCCAAAAGTAAAAGTCATTGGGAGGCAGATCTAGCGAATATGGGGGTTGTTCTACAATTTCAAGCATTCAAGCATCCAAGATTGTAGATAGCAGCCTTAAAAACACAGCTCTTATGAGCGGGAGCGTTATTTTGGGTAGAATAAAATGCTCCGTTTCAATTTTCCAGCCTTTTTTGTTTTATAGCTTCACGAACTTTTGGAATAAGTTTTGCGTAATAGTCTCACATTATTGTATGACTACGTGGTAAATAATCAACAAGAACTCCCTCAGAATCCCAAAACACTGTTGCCATTATCTTGTCACACAGAATTTAAGTGGTGGCGGGGAACCACGTTTCCCGCTGGTCAGGTGACAACATTTTCGGAATCCATTGTGAACAGATTTTTTTCAGACCCAATTCCGGATGCAAAATTTTCTCAACGCTTCTAACGGAAAAGCCACATGTCACAACAATGTATTTGACCGTAATTTTCCGATCACTCAATATCATATCCAAATCCATATTTTCGTGAATGACACTTATTGGTGGTCCAGCACCTTGTGCATGTTGACACGACTTCCTTCCTAATTTGAAATCCCAGAACCAATACTTAATTACTTGATAAGACGGGGTAGAATCACCCAACACTCCGAACAAATCATTATAAATTTCCTGAGGTGATAAGCGTTCCTTAAAAAGGTATTTAATCACAGCCCTTGTCTCGAATTTTTCCATTTCAACAAAATCACCACCACCACAGTAATATTAAATGTATAACTTTGATAAACAAGAAGATAGGCACCTGCAACTTGACATATATTAATGTCAATAACTGACGTTTTTAGGAAAAAATTATTCATTTGTCGGCCAATGCTTTATATGTAAGGGACAATAATTGATGAACCATCCCCTTACATTTACTAGGAATAGTAAATATTCTTATATTGAGTTCACAGTTTTATTAAATCCGTAGGTAAATGTATACACTGACTACTAAGTCTATACATTTACTACGCTTTAAGCTTTTATTGCAACATATACATTAGCAAAATTCACTCATGGCCTACTTGACTCCCTTTTCTGAATACCCGTTACTAATATAAGCTACTGAGTAAAAATTACAGTAGTAGTTTAAAATTGTAATAATCTGAATCAGATGATTGAAAAATAGTAAATCTTAATTTTTAAAGCATTTTCGTAGAGGTACTTTCACTTGTTAATATTTAATAGAAATAAAATGCACGTTATTAAGCTGCCAATGTATAAAATGGAGGAAAATGTAAGTTCTTTATGTAATAAATATAGCAGCAAAGAAAGGTTTCAAATATCCATCCATAAAAACAAATATAGAAAGTATACAATTAAGTAAATTAAAATAATAATATACTTTGATCCACGCTGAGCACCGAACTGAGCATTTGGTACCACAAATGCACAATGACCTGAAGTGGAAATAAATAATAAACATTAAGGTACGACAAAATCTTTAAATTAATTAATACAGAACAATATAATTCAAAATCAGCTTAATGGGTAAAAAAGTAACGAAAAAAATATGTAATTTGAAGTGCAAATGTGTGTAAATGGAATGAAATACACAATCAACTTTTAAGTTGAAACAAAATATCTAGTTAGTATAACAAAAACAAATATATTAATAATAACAACGATGGAAAGTACAGACACTAGTTTGAAATAAACTAATAAGAAACACTTCGTTTAATTTTCATTTTCCTTAGAAATTCTAAGAATCTATTTTTAAAGTTCTTCCATAAATTTAGTTCTGATCTCAGAAATCTAAAAACAAGAATTAAATGTAAGTAATTTAAAAGCAAATGGATCTAAATGAAGTTCAAATAAATAATAAATTTGGAAGTTGGAGAAAATTTAAAAGAAGCGAGCATTAATATAGCGCACGCTCACAAATTTTTTAAAAATTACAAACACGTAATCTAACATGAAATAATAATGAACACGTTTCAATTATTATTTTATCTTTTTATTTATATAAATTTGTTTCTAAGATCTAAAAAATGAAAATAATGTAATTAAA
>JABXWE010024744.1:0-12430 GCA_014611495.1 Limonius californicus | reverse complement strand
TTCCTTCTTACTGCGAGTTCTATGTCAGCATTCCACCAGATCTGATTGGGTTTCTTCCTATGTGTGGTTTCGCCCAGAGCTTCCTTTGCAGTTTGATGGATGGCATCAGTGATGTTCATATGTTCCCTTTTCACACCTAGGTTAATATCCGTATTCATAAGAAGTCCAGTCAGACGTCGGTGGTAAAGACACGTATACTTTCTTGTTGGAGTAAGTGTAAACTGTATATTTCAGGCGAATCGCCTTTTTTTATCGTTGCTATATTGCATTCTTCTCTGGTTGTTTTTGGCCCCGTCATATATGGTACCAGAATTTTAACCGCCACTAGATAGTGATCAGAATCGCAACTGGAACCTCGTTTTACTCTTACATCTAACACTCTGATGGTTGATTTTTGTTTGGTTGTAATGTAATCCGTTATTGACTTCTGATTGAGACTTGGCCTTTCCCATGTATATTGATGAATACTTTTGTGACTAAAGAAGGAATTCGTTATTTTTAAATCGTACTGTTTACATAGATTTATTAATCTTCCCCCACTGTCGTTAACCACTACTTCTCCATATTGGCCAACCACTTCATCGTTCAGTCTTCATCCTATTTTTCCATTCAAGTCGCCTGCTATTATTACCGGCTGCCCCCTCTTGATTTTATCTAATTGATTACCTAGTGTCCAGAAAAACTTGTCTCTAATCTCATCTCGAGAATCATCAGTTAGACGGCTAGAATTACAATTTTTTGATTGAAAATATCCACAGATACTTTCGCACATCTTTCGGAAATATATTGAATGTCCCTTATTTGATTATTATAAATTTTTTTAATGAGGTTTGCTGCACCTGGGCTATCTCTTTCCGACTTTTGAACTCCTGGTCACATATGAACATAAGCGTCTATAATTTCACACCCTTGACCTTCCTTTTTCGTCTCAGTAATACATATTACGTCCATATTAATCTGTTTAACTTCTGATATCACTTCGTTTATTTTATTCGCAGTGCCTTTCACATTCCATGTTCCTATAATCAAAGTCCTTTTACGTAGCGCAATTCGTCTTCTATTTAAATCGTCCGAGTTCCGAGGCTGTGCGTTTGGCTTTTTTGCAAATTACTAGTTTTACGGGTACTGGAGAGCAAGTCCAACGCCCCAACCCCCAACCTGGAGGACCAGGAACTTTAATTTTGGGGTGTGCATCCCCTAGATATATTGCTGTACCCCGCTATAGAGACATATCTTTTGTTTGAAGTGGTTCGTCCGCCTTTTCCATCGTTGGATTAAATTATCCTCCTTCGCTATCAAAATCATTGACCATCTTCACCTGTAGCCCTAGGCAGAGGCCCTTACCGGGTGCTATCAGCCGGTGCCAGCTGAATTCAGGTTTTTTAACGAGGTTGGTACTCCTCCCCTTCCTCCTTTCTCAATCGGACTTGGAACCGACTACGCCGGAGTTACAATTTCATTCTAACACCATCTAATTCTAGGTAAGATTTAACATAAATTTGCAAAGTTTCATCAAAATAGCATTTTCGTGGTAGCGTTAATCCGCCCTACTGTTGTACATGTGTTGCTTTTCTAAATTATGTAATGTAAAGGACCTTCTAAAAACAAAGAAACTCTTGTTGGCAATTGGCAATTATGGTGGGATCCAAATTGGCAATTATGGCAGAATTCAAATTGGCAATTATGGCGGGATCCAAATTGTCTTCTACAATTTAACCCTTTAATATTTTAAACGGTTTACTAAGTAACTGAATTATTTCTATTTAAAATGTTATTGAATGTTTGCGCAATACTATTTCCAATTTTACCTTTAACATTTTTACTAATCCCACTGATTCTATTAATTAATTATCATACAGTGCGTATGAAAAGTATGGAATAAATTCATTTTACTGGAAACTATTAGTTTTTTGCAAATATCCTCGGACACGTCAATTTTATTTGATAAAAGCACTCATTTTTATAGCAAATTCAATTTCTGACCGTCATTTGTTTTTGAGTGATGACGTCATCATCTTTTTTTTTAAATGGCGGCGCCTATGTTTTTTGGCGGATTCGGATAGAAGACATTTTTCTGCGTATGGCACTGTAAAAAAAGTGGCATGTTGAAGAGGAAAGTCTTCGAGATATTTGAGAAAGTTTCAAAACCATGAAATAAATGTGTTATAATGAAAGGAAAAGAAAAACGTAGAATAAAAATTAAAGATTAGAGAAAACCCACTTTATTAGTTATAAATTAAATTATTTTACTAAACTAAAATAAAAAAATAAAATAATTACAATAAATGTTCAAATTGCTGTCCGTTAACTTCCTGACAATGGGCGAGCCGATTCCAAAATGATTCTACAACATTTTCGATCACGCTTGCCTGAATTGATGTAGTAACCATACGTATTCGATTTTTTAAGTCGCCTAAATGTAGAGGTTTATTTTGGTATATTTTGCTTTTCACATAGCCCCACAAGAAAAAATCTAAAGACGTGAGGTTCTGGGATCTTGCAGGCCATTCGATCGCGCCTCGTCTTCCAATCCATCGCTGAGGAAAGACGTTATTTAGATAATTCCGTACAGCCACTGTATAGTGTGATGGAGTTCCGTCTTGCTGATACCAAATTGTTGGATGTGGAAGGTCAGGATCCTCATGGTTTGGAAACAACACGGCAAGATCAGGTATCAGATCATCTCGAAGGAAGGTCAGATACATATCTCCAGTTAAATTACCGTCAAAGATAAACGGTCCAATCAATCACACGGTTTCCAATAATACCAACCCAAACGTTAATTTTTTGTAGAAATTGGGTATGCGCTTCCATCATCCAACGTGGATTTTCAGTTGCTCAATACCTTATATTCTGTCTGTTGACAGTGCCGTTCAAATGAAATGTTGCTTCATCGGAAAATAAAATGTCTGTCAGCCGTATTCGATTTTCAATAATATTGTTCATCATTGTTTCACAGAATTGGATTCGCCGATCAAAGTCATCCTCTTTTAATTCATGCACCAAACTAACTTTATACGGATGATACTTTTCTTTTTTCAAAATACGTGACACCGAAAAAATGCTTATCTGGTTATCCACAACAATCTGACCACAAGTTACATGGTGATTTTCCTGCACGTGTAAAAGCGCATTCAATTTAACATTCTCTTCGACTTCGGGGCGTCCACTCTTAGCAATATCTCTGACATTTCCATTTTCCCGAAACTTCTTCTCAATTTTACTCGCTGCTGATTGTGTGATAGGTCTTTAGGGATACTTTCATTGAAGAGCGCGACGACTTGTTGATGGGTACGCGTATAATCTCCGTAACCGACCATCATCAAAATCTCCATTCGTTGCTTTTCGGTTAAATGGGCCATTGCAAAATGTAAGTACAGTTAAGGAGAGCATGTGGCTAGATAAGGCACCTGTCAGTCAATGCGACAGATAATGCAATTTATTATAGCAATTTGAACATTTATTGTAATTATATTATTTTTTTATTTTAGTTTAGTAAAATAATTTAATTTGTAACTAATAAAGTGGCTTTTTTCTAATCTTTAATTTTTATTCTACGTTTTACTTTTCCTTTCATTTTAACAAATTTATTTCATGGTTTTGAAACTTTCTCAAATATCTCGAAGACTTTCCTCTTCAACATGCCACTTTTTTTACAGTGCCATACGCAGAAAAATGTCCTCTATCCGAATCCGTCAAAAAACATAGGCGCCGCCATTTAAAAAAAAAGATGATGAAGTCATCACTCAAAAACAAATGACGGCCAGAAATTGAATTTGCTATAAAAATGTGTGCTTTTATCAAATAAAATTGACGTGTCCGAGGATATTTGCAAAAAACTAATCGTTTCCAGTAAAATGAATTTATTCCATACTTTTCATACGCACTGTATAGGGTTTTCTAGGAAGTTCTGCTGCATTTGACAAACACCTTCTGCAGGTTTTCCGAAAATCCTTAAGAAGAAAGATGTACTGGCGCGGCTTCCTCGATATTGAAAATATGCAAAATGTTGCCCTTATAATTATAATCCTGGAATTACCGCAGCAACTTAGAAGTTACCAAAGTATGCACTTTATTTCTTGGAGAATGCCAGAACACAAAGTTTTACTAAAAGCGGGAACAAACATTTTATAAGCTATATAATCATATAAATGATACATAAATCGGTAAAATTATGTAAACTAGGCCCACAATTTATATAAAAATATGCATGAAATTACGGAAATATGCAAAATATGCAATTAAAAAAGGTTGAATCAACTCTAATTCACGTAAGTTATATAGAAACGAGAGCATTGTAAAGTTATATCAATTTTACAAGGTATACATATTGCTCTAGTTATGAAGACCAATAAGAACCATACTTTAGCGGAGGATACACTATCAGAGAACCGAAAGATTGGAGAGGTAGGAAGTTACACATACTTAGGCACAGTTCTAGCAATATTGGAAAAGGAACAAGAAGTAACCAATAGAATAAATAAAACGAACCAAATATACTACAAGATAAATAATAATGGCAGAACGAGAACTTCGTAATAAAACGAAAATGCAAACATATAAGGCAGGCAGGAAATTGGGTACTTACGAATAATTTAAGAAAAACCATAACAATAACAGAAATAAAGTACATAAAGAAGACATTGGGATATACTAGAAAGCACAGAATTAACCAGGGTACAAGAGAGGAACTGGAAGTACAACTAGCAATAAAGAAGATTTAAATGGTCATGGTTACATCAATAGAATGGGAGCAAACACAATACCAAAAATAACGAAAGAAACAAAGAAGAAGGAAGAAGGCAAACGGGCATACCCAGATTAACTTGGTATAAGCAAAGGGAAGACATCAGAGAAGGGGAAAGACTACCAGAAACGAAAAGACTAGCCAGGGACAGAAAATCATATAAATAATGGATGGATGATAGGGAATAGTGAGAACATCGTACGCTCTATTGGCATAAGGGATGAATAAAAAAGAAGAAGAACTGCATAAGAAAAAAATGTTTCTCCCTGCTGTAACGTAGTGTAATACAAAAATTTTTTTATTTGATAAACATGCTGCCTATCTAAAATGATCGTCTTTAGAAAAGTACTGAAAAAATATATTGTCAAATATTTACTTAATGTAAAATTTAGGTCTGTAGCACATAATGATCTGTGGTTGCTAATACTTAATTATTTTTGAATAATCACATTTGGAAATTAGTTATGGTAATTTCTTTGAATCTTAAACACCAGGATTAATCTTAGGTGTGAGATCTTGACTAATTAAGATCACATCGTTAGTATGAACCGAGAGTTTAGGGGTTCGCGGCAACATTATGAAGACAGCATCAAAGCCTTACCAATTAAGTTCAACAAGTGTAATTAATCTTAGTATGTGTTTCTATTAAATATGTAAGACGAAGAAATTTTTGTTACGTAGACTGGAATTAATTAGAAATATAATTTAAAGGGAAGTATGTAATAAATTATTAAACCAAGACGCTCATGGCCTTCGCAAAGAAAAAAAAAGAAATCTATTTTAAAATATTCCAAAATGAAATATTTTATAAATGATTATGAAAGCAATTCCCCAAATTTGTCAAATTACACCTACACGAAAAGAGACTTAAAGTCTTTTTTCCAACAATTTATTTTCAAAGAACCATTATTCAGGATTTTATATTATCCTTTATAATTGCTCCATCTAGGTTACATTTTACAGGACCTAAACTTCAGAAAATAACTGAACATAATTGTTTCTGAACTTTTACAATCCTTTTCTCATTGGGAGGCAAAAAAGGGATAAATTGTTTCTGAACAAAATTGCGTGGGTTTAACTAGTGCTGCAGTAAATTCTTAGTTAAGGTTGTCCAACCGCATTAAATCAGCTTTTTAATCCGAAGTACGCTGAGTACACTAGTTTGAATGGATACGGGGATTTAACTAAAGCTAATAAAGACTTCATCTAGGGTAGCTATCAGCAATTAATGCTTAATACTCTAATCTTCATAGTACATCCATTATTACTTAACCCTGTCGGTTTAACTCTGTTTAAGTAATCGCTTTATATTCCTATTTGCAAACAATTTTTTGGTGTTGCGTAAATGGAGTGGAGATAGAGTACTGTTTGGATGTGTACGCCAGCGATTTATCGTTCCATTATTATTTCATGATCCATTGAGCTCTGCTTTCAATTCGTTACAACTGCAGTTGGATTTGAATGGAAGATAACAATCGAATGGCAAACAAAATGTGTAAATAAAAAGCGCTCGCTTCGGGAAGTAAATAAAGTCTGCCTTTTACAATATTTACGTACCTCTGAGCGTGCATGGAATTACTGAGTTGTAATATTACACTGCTGGACACAAAAGTTTCCCAGCGCCATGGCCGTGGACGGTTACATTAAGGGCTAAACGTCAAAGAAGGCAATTAGTTTGCACAAACGCATCTACTGGGACCTAATTACCAGACATTTTTACACTTTCCATTTTAAATTAGCGGCATAGAACGTAATTTTTGACTAAAGCGCTTTTTGTTATTCCCGTGATAGTTGCTTAAGTCGCTTTCACTTATTAGTTTACATTGGAGTTTTCCAAAGTCTTACTAAAAAATTCGCTTTTATAACATTTTGCGGTTTTCCAACTAATCCTGGAGTGCAGGCAAAATATTTCTTCGTTATTATTTTCAATTACATATTTTTTTCCGGACTTTTGTTAATTTTCTGTTAGCTTTGATTCGTTTCCCCTCAAGTACTGCCTTTAAATTGTTATTACTAGTCTGTAATTTTATACGCTTTTATAACCTGAAGTTAAAAATTCCCTCATGTAATTTCATAACCATCAAACGCTTCTAAATTAAAATATTATTAGTGGCAAATTAATCTTTCCTTCATAGATTTAGTTTACAGAAATTGTGTTGTTTTTTTCTTAAAAGCTGAGCTTGAATTAACGTAAAGAACTTTTTAATTAAACTTTGATGAGTTGTGCATCATTCGCGCTTATTTTTTCGTCTTTTACTAAAAAACTCTGATGCTATACTTGAAGAAATTTAATCTCGTTTCAGTTTTCGACAGAATTGCTTTTGCGCCGAGTTTGTACAGTGTTGTCGAAATCTAGTCAACAATTATTATGAAAGGCAGTTTTTAATAAAGAAAGGCTTTGCTTGGTGACAGTTTAGCAACGTAGATAATTCCTGCTGACGTACAGCTTACATTTTCAGGGAAATCCCATCTTATGTGTATGCGGAATTATTAATTCTTGTTGCCCCGAAAGTTTACATATTTTATTTATTTGAGAACTGTCAGATTTAACCCGATTAACGTTAGGTGGATAATCAAATAAAATATTCAAGATACAAGTACATGAAACACATCGGGTATCGGGTCCAATATTTCAGACAAGGAGAGCTTTTGGAAACTTTTGCAATACTGCATGAAGATCATTCAAATTCCGCACATTTTAAGTAAATTCCTTATAATTATATTTTAAATTATTTAAAATTTAATTTTGCCCTTCCATTAAAATAGTTAATTTATATGACAATCGTGTAACTCCTTTATGTCAGAATCAGTGATTGTATGTTGGAAACAATAATTATATTTAGCAAGTTTGTGAACATGTGTAGGACCAGACAATTAACAATTAATTATCATATCAAAGACATCGTGCGTCGTTTCATATTACGAACCGCTTTTGATTTACAAACATAAATGGCTGAGGTAAAAGATAATCAACCAATATATTACAATATATTGCATGATTTCCAATAACAGATTACTTAGGAGCCTTCTGAATAACTCAGCAGAGTAAAAAAAACTAGTAGCTTTGAATGAGTGAGAACTGCATTAATTATACCGGATGAGAATACAAGCGTACCATTCCAAAAATAGGCAACCCACAATAAATATCACAAGATACTACAATATTTACATTTTTATTGAGGGTATTCTGAATCAGCTATGCAAGTTTGGTCTTTTAAATAAAGTAGGTAAGAATGAAAACAACAAAAGCGTATCTATACATATGTATATTTAAGTATTTCAAATCTCATGAAAAATAGTAAGTAACAATTTAATAATTCCGAAATTTTTTGAAATGCCAGTTAACTGTCAAGCATATCGAACAGGCATCTCTGATTCACAATGCTTTCCGTGAAAATTGAGATATTATAATACCTTGTGATATGTTCTTTGGGTTGCCTATTTTCGCCATGGTAGATTTCTACTCTCTCGTGAATTACTCCGTATAATTTTTCAATACGCGCTCTGCAAATATTTAAAACAAATATGGAATTATTATAAGAATTGAAGTTCAAATGCAACAATTCTAATGTAATGGCGTAGAAAATCTTATCTCATAAAATCCTGATGTATAAAGAAACAGAAGAATATTTATTACCATATTACAGTTATACTCATTAAATAATCATAGTAGATTAGAGTTTGTTCATAAAAATTAATTATTTTATTAGTGGCTTAATATCCCAAGATCCTCTTATCATTATTTAATTGTTATTCATTGTTTTTGAGGTTAGACACCCCCCATTTTTATTTCCTGTAATAGTATCCTCGGCATGTGAAACTTTGAAAAATTTAAATTTTTAAAAATTAAGCTTGTAATTAATAATGTAGCATACACTGTTAATTATGGTAAAATTTATACGGTTACTTAAACTATTTAAATATAGAGTGCGACAGAGACACTTAACTTTTTTAAATAGCTATACTGGATGTTTGAATTTAAACTGTATTTCAGTGTCATAGAGAAATGGTGTTCGCTTACTTGCTCGCCACTGTTTGCTCACCTGTCGTTTGCTCGCGAGTCTATGCGCGTCAACTACTTGCTCGCCACGCGATTGCTTGCCGGACAGATGCTCGACAAGCAATATATTCTTAAAATAAAAAATTGTCTACAGGCGTTTAGTATAAGCTGTTAGTAATTCTCAGAATCTTACATTTCTCTAAGGACTGTTGATAGTCAAGGCAGGGTTGCCTGTTCTTGAATTTGAATTCATATAGGCTAATATTTTTTTGTTCCTAATTAAGCGAACTAGCAGTTCTGATTTCTTCGTTGTATATTTTTCCCTACGTCTCGAGACAAAGCACTCTAAGAAGAAGATATATTTTAAAATTATTTTTAAATAATTATTTCTCAAAACACCCTTAAAAATGCTTTATTGATACAGAAATAGCATTTTAGATTTCTAAATATTTTAATAAACACGTATCCTCTCAGACTACTTCCATAAACGAATATTTGCTTAAAATATCAAAATTTATTTATGAAAAATATAATACTCTCCTTATACTTATTGCATTTAAAAAGTAAAAGTAAAGGCTTTAATTATGACAACAAAACAGGAATTAATTTTTCTGCGTTGGTACAGTTATTATTATTATTGAGAGCAGGTAGGCTGGTGAGCAAACGGATGGCAAGCATCTTTCCTAGCGAGCAATCGGCAATCGAGCAGCCCTTGGCGAGCAAACGGCGGTGAGGTGACGTACAAATGACCCAGAACCTAGAAAAATAGGATGTGTAATGCCATTTTATCTTTCGAAAACGACGTTTGCCAAATAGCTGACTACTGTCTCAAGCTTTGAATGAATGTATTTAAAATAACGAAAAACGCGTAACGGGTTATGAAGTCGGTCTAGGCAGGAAGAGCCCGAGATCTGCAATTTGAAAGTGATAGTTTTGAAGATTATCAAAATTACTGGTGCCTCAGGCTGGTATGTGCAAACGAGAAAATTTTAGCGTTCATCCGTGATCACTGAGGGTAAAGACGTGAATGTTTTACGACGTGTTTACGCCGCCGCGTCTACGCTAACCGTACTTTCTCTTATCTCGCCCGCGTCCTTTAATACTGTAGCTTGTTTGTTTTGGCGTATATTGATGCTAAATAAATACATAAAACCGCTACGAACATATGCATCAACCTAATATTATAATAACTTGATAGAATTCTACATTATCCACAGTCGCTTCATTATTTTGACAGTTTCTCACAGATGTCAACGTAATTTGCACCTATTTGCGCATGCTCTTCGACAGAATTTTGTACAAAATTCTTATTCGTGTCATACATATTTTACAGAATTTTGTACAACATTTTGGGACTAAATTATTTACAAAATTCTAAATAGAATTTTGTACACAAATCTGTGTCGTTTCATACTAGCCTTAAACAACAAACTGTTACCTTAAAAGCGGCGTTTTGCAAGATAAAAGTACTGGTTTAATAAAGTGTTACTGGTGCGTCACAGCGAATATGACACCAGCGTATTTGGCAATAAAGAAGGAATTTTGAAAACAGAGTGAGTTTATTATTAATAAGTTGCAAGAAGACCTAAAGTTAAATATTTTCCAATCTAGGCTTAGCTGCAAAAGATCCAGGCTTGCCTTACACTTCCTGCAACATCGCCTTATGCGGCCAAGGCGACCCATTTTACAAGTTGCATCCTCAAACTGCAAACGGACACCTTTGCATTCGACTACTAGAGCAGCAGCGTTTAAAGAAAACTTTGTCATGTATTTGTTACAAAGTTTCAGATCACGCTTGGAATTACCAATAGTTCGTGATTCCACTTCAATTCCCAGCTTTAATTGGGCAATTATAGCTGGACGGGTTTGAAATACTTTTGCTTTTAAGTATCCCCAGAGAAAGAAACCCTTAGCTGTTAAATCTTGGAATCTTTAACGCACCGTAATGTCCCCGAACCTTGACATTAAACGATTTGAAAATATTTCATGCTAAAGAAAGGTTTTTGTAGCCGTATGGACCTTTGCACAATCTTGTTAAAAGATCAAATTAATCCTGTTGTTATATAATTGGTATAGTGTTATGCATTTATTATGATGTTTCGCCATTGTTTTTAAAAGATTGAAGTCTCCAACTGCTTCGAATACACCAGCTTCAGTACAATAATGTTGGGGTTATAAGGGTTATACAGGGTGTTCAAATTGAAGTCGGCACTATTGCCAACTTTGTTGCTACTAAAGATACGATGTTGGTTAAATTACCAAAGTAGTAGCGTTTTTTCTTCCGATTACGACTGTAAAATTTTAAAAACAATTGAACTTCGCGTTTTCGAAATATTAAGAAAAACAACATTTTTTTAAATGGAACACCCTGTATGTTTTTGCACATTTTAAACGATCATTTAATTTTAAACAAAATTTATTAATACATAAATACCCTAAACTTACAAATAAACGAACTACAAGCATTTAAATGTCGATTATTGGAAAATAAAAGAAACACATTTTATTATCATATCTATCATCTAATATGAACAAAAGATCGCTGCTCGATTTATTTCTATTAGTTTTAAACTTATCACAGATAACTAGGACAACAACAAAAGATACAGACTACCTGTCAAGATTATAATATTGTAATCAACGTAAATAGCTATTTGAATTTGCTTTAACAGTGGCATTCACACATTTAGAAAAATGTGATACGTTAGAATGTTACATAGTTTGTCAAAAAATTCTCATCGTGCTCTCGAACATTATAATGCGTTATTTCCCGGACGAATCTTGTCTAATCGAAGATATTTCTTGATCCTATACCGAAAGTTTAGGTCAAATAATAAAGTGTTCGCTAAATCTGTTCCAAGAAAACGATTTATAATTAATGAAGAAGCTGAAACGAATGTTATGGCATATTTCCAAGCGTTTCGGGAAAATTCAATAAGGGAATGTAAGCGTGATCGTGGACTGTGTCTGGGAACTGTTCATAATATTTTAAAAAAGAGACCATAAACAAAAACATTCACACACAACAGGCAAGCCAAGCATGGTTTCGCACCAACACGGTAACCCGCAGAGGCGGGCCCTGTTGTGCATAGCACAAACTAGCTTAGCCTTGCCCCACACCGGCTCGACACTGCGCAAGCGGTACAAACGAGGATCACGATAATAATAATAATAATAATAAGTATGTACCGTATAAGCAAAGAGCAGTATATTGTAAAGAGATGCAACGCAATGTATTTAGAAATATCAACGTAATTTGGGTTGCATACCTGTATTTGTTTGCAAAATTGCACATTTAAGTTTCAACCACCTCGAGGGGTCAATTAAACAAAGGAATTTTACCTGAACCCCTGAGAATCCCTAAGTAAACAAGTCGTTAACCTTCATAAGATTTTACAGTGTTGCAGCAATGAGCAGTATATTTATACAATATACTGCTCTTTAGTTGCAGCAAGTTCTTGCTTAACCCCTTAAACCAAATTGTTTAGCTTTTTACTATACCTATTTCAAGTTACATTTAGGGTGAGTGATTGTTGCTTGTTATTCGAGACCTGTTAATCTTTTACAAGAAAATGAAACACTAGTATTTCTAATTATATGAATAGTCATTCCTTAAGTTTATAATATTTTAGGTAGCGAACTATTTAAGTAGAAACAGCTTTTCTTTGAAACTGACACAATCA